>ONZH01005315.1:0-101000 GCA_900303285.1 Rhinella marina | reverse complement strand
TACCTGACTACCCATTTGGTTCTTGTTTGTCTGTCTTGTTGTCTTCCCATCCCCCGCACTTTTGTTAGTGTATTTTCAGTCTTCTGTTTGTCGGCTCAGGGGTTAGCCTGAGCGGGCAATAGGCAGGGAAAGGGGTTGGGATTAAGCTTAGGGATCACTACCCCTTATCTGTGTATCCCAGCTCTGACACTGTTATTTTAGTGATACATTTAGTGTGCCTCAGTATTAAAGGCAGGTGTAATATATTGCCATGTGCATCATGTTCTAGTGCACCGACATTCCGAGTTAAGCCATTATTTTAGTGATAAAGTTAGTGTACACTACGCCCAATATAGAGTTGCCTGGGCCCTCCAAAGGAAAGAGGGCAGTGACAAAAATGTTGCTGTAGCCGGCACAAGTAGTGACAGCAGATACACACAGCCAGCAATCATTGGGTTCCTCTGACACCACAATCAGGCATGGCTCAGGAACTGCCTCTATGCCATCACCTGTCCTGAACCTGCCTCTTGCTTTTGCTGCTCTTTCTGCTAGCCAAGTAATGATAGCTGCTGGTTCTGCTTCGCTTTTTAAACGACAATGAGCTTTGTGAGGACAGTCAGCAGTTTCAGGACTTGGAGGAGAGGTCCGCTGTGGACTCATTTAGGCATGCAACTACCGATGATGACAGTCGAGTGGTAGCACGTATTGTGAGAGGGACATGCGCAAGAGACAGGTGAGGGTGAAACAAGTGACAGCCAAACATTTGTAGATGATGATGTCGCCAATTGCACATGGGAGCTAGGTGAAGAGGGAGCATCATCATCAGGGGCAAGGATGGCAGCATGTCCATGAGACAGCATGATGATAGCGTGCCAGTGAGCAGGAGTGGTACACTACACCATCTGCTACTGTAAGACAGGGAACTGCGATCAGCGGCAGTTAACCCCTCAGCCTCAGGTGCAGCACCTTAGAGGTTACCCGCTGTTAAACGCAGATCCCTGTTGTAGAGGTCGGGTGCCAGCTATGTGATTCTACCGCCAGTACCCGCCTCCTGTATTTGTATTAAACGTTAGTTACCTTCATTGGTTGCGCAGTGGCTACAGCCCTCCCCTCCTCTTCCCCACTCACTTCTCAGCGGCACAGCACAGCCTAGTATGAGCAAAAGGCAAATCCCAGTATCATATCAATACCTGGTGCAACCCTACGTAAGGGTATACCTGATTTATAGTGATTCAAAATGAATTAATTCAGAACAAACCAAATTTCTTGGATAACGTCAGCAAAGTTGCTGAATTGAATTATTCAAAACTTCGCTTATCTCTAACTGATATGTCCACTAGTATTTGTGAGCTATGGAATTCATTAGCTTATTCCTTCCAATCCATGCAGTTTGGCAATGGTCCCTCTAACCTACTGTGCCTCAGTACAGCTGCACAGGTTGCACATATGGCATGTCCACCTCTGAACTGAAATTTGAATGTCAAAAATGTGGAGCAATGGCTGGAAGCAATACTGATTATGTCAGCACAATATTAGAACATGGCAGAGAGATTCCAGTCAAGTCTTGTGCCAGGTTCTAGCTTCTATTCAATAATTTTCATCCAGAAACGTGACTTTCTCATATTTATTTTCTATTTAAAGCATCATACTAAGAAAGTTATGTGAAGTAACTTGAAGGCCACAGTTTTTAATGTAACAATAGGTCTGTTAATATGGCTAAGGCTGGGTTCACATCACCCTTTCATTTCCATTCTTCTGATCTATCAGAACAGAAAACAAAAAAAACGATCCTGTATTTAAGCATCTGTTATACTCAGTTATGCACATTTTGCATCCGTTGTAGCCATTTCCATCTGAGATCCATTATTTTAGGCTGAAAAAAGGGCCTACACAAAGTATTTTCTTCCATATTAAAAAAAAAAACGGATCTGAGATGAAAGTGGCTAAAATAGATGCAAAATGTGCATAACTGAGCATAATGGATGCTTAAAATACAGGATCCGTTTTTGTTGCTTTGTTTTTTTTCTGTTCTTCTGACAGATCAGAAGAACGGAAAACGAAAGGGTGATGTGAACCCGGTCTTAGTTACAGAGTGCAGTCTGGTTGTTAGTGTTATGTACAGTAATTGGTATGGAGACCCTTTAAAGCCTCAGGTCTTTGATATACAATGTGTAAAGGGCTCTCTCTGGCACCAAGGCCCAGTTGTAATTGCTACTAATGCATCCCCAATAACTACGCTATTATGACCTTCAATGACCTTCAAGTGAAGGTCTCCTGAAACAAATGTTTTTTATTATAACTGATGGATCAACATAGCAAACAAAATGAATAAAAGGCACCACAAAGGTTTTTCCTAACCTTATTATGTTTATATAGAAATGCTTGCCAGCATGAAACAGCTGATCGGCATTCCATCTAAATGATGATGTGATCTATGGTTAATATGTACAATATATAATAGCTATATGTACACAATTCAATATCCCATCTGTTCACATGAGCATTTCTTGTTGGTTGGATAGTTTTGCTGATACAATTATTTCTGGATAATAGAGACAGGACCTCACACTGACCTGTGGATAGATGCCAATGTAGTTTGCCATCTATGATCACGATAGAATATTAGAGAATCACAATAATCTACATGTATATTTTCATATGGCATCAAATAGTACTTACAAATACAACAAAAAATGAATGCCCCATGTACTGTAATGGGTGTTGTATCACAGCTCTGTACAAAACAGAACCATGATATAAATGTATCCATTAGGCTTAAGAAATACTTGTGGTATAATACCTCACTGTATCTTCAATTAAAGTGGTCATCCAGGATGTAAAAAAATACTAAAAGCAGTGAATGTGTTAAAATAAAAAAATAACATACTTACTGTACCTGCTCAATCCCCTGCCATTGCTGCTCCAGGGGTCTGCATCTGTATTTGTATACTTCCCTGTAGTTATGATGTGCTATACATTTGCATGTGACCACTGCAGCCAATCGCTGGTGAAGCCAGCGTGTACAGAACAAGATGTTGAGGCCAATGATTGGCTACAGTGGTTATGTATGACTGACTAGATCACTAGAGTGCTGGTGAATGAGCAGGTAAAATTATTTCACCACATTCCCTGCTTTTAGTAAATGTGATGGACAACCCCTTCAAGTAGCAATCAAACTAAAAAAAATCTCTTGAATATCCTTTATTTACAAATCCTGCAAAATCTAATTAACATCTGACTTCTTAGCAATTTTACCACCTATTCTGGTTGAACACATATTATTCATGCTATAAGATAACTTTAATTCTTTAGAGTAGTTTAATATGCAGAGGTATCTCCCAGGAAACGAGAACCATCTAACTAGTACCACCTTCTGGAAGTGGCTCCCTATGAGTTCAAGTCCAACTTTTTAACCAGTCTTGGAAGCCAAGCCAAATATCCATATATACACAGCTGTTTTGGGGTGCTTGCCTCTCGTCAGTACTTAGCTTCCCTATTTTCCCTTGTCATGTTCCAAAGCTTGTTAAAAAGTCAGACTCATAGGGAGCCACCTCCAGAAGGCAGAGCTAGTAAGATGGTTCTCTTTCCCTGGAAAATATCTCTTTGCACTGATTATTTCCATAATACATTTGATTCAAGACATTTTTAGTACAAATTGAAAATTTTTGGGCTTTTACTGTATAAAAGATAATTAAAAGGGGGGGCGTGGCTTGCTGCCGAGCGAAATGGCAGCTTGAGCTCGGAGCTCCGTCCTTGCAGCAGCGACTGACCTAGCTTTTTAAGCGACGAGCAGCTCTAATCTATCCGCCTGAATGTCGCAGCAGTCCATGATGACGAGGGGCAAAAGATCTGTGAAGGCTCAGAGCAAACTGAGTTTCTTCTTTGAGAAGGAGCGGGGAGATGGAGGCTCCGACTCTCCCTTACCGTCCTCACGGAGACATCAACAGCGTCCACAGGACAGCAGTACGGAACCTCTGGAGGGGGATAGCTCTCGTCCCGTTTCACCATCGGGCAATATTAGTGCCACCGGAGGCAAGTCTCCTTCCTCCACGAGATCTGAGCAAGATGGCGGAAGCCCGCGAACGCCGGACCGCGTGTCTCCTTTTCGCGCCTTATCCTCTCAGAGTGATTCAGTGGAGGCGCAGCAGCACTCCTCTGAAGAGGAGAGGAACTCTCAACAACAATCACCAGCCTCTACCTCGGATTCCTTAGGGGCTGCACTTCGTGGTTTCCAGACCTCCGACTTACCCGCTTCGGGATCCCTCCTGAAAGATATGCTGTTAGCCTTTGGGAAATCGATTCAAGACAACCTAGCGGGGCTGCTATCCCCCTTACAAACCTCCATCTTGGATCTGGAGGGGAGGATGTCTCATACAGAAAATAAGATGGGTGAGTTTGCTTCATCCCGCAACCAGCTTATAGATGCCCACAATGAACTGTCTGATGAAGTGGAGACGATCAAGAACAAGCTTATAGATCTGGAAGACAGATCGCGTAGAAATAATTAGAAAATTAGGTGCATCCCTGAAGATATACAGACCCAGGAGCTACGTACATATTTTCAGGGTCTGATGAAAACCTTGCTGCCACATCTCTCGGACAGTGATCTATTGCTGGACAGAATCCACAGAGTGGCTAGGCCCAAACACCTTCCGAACACCACTCCGAGAGACGTCCTCACCAGAGTTCACTTCTTTCAGGTCAAGGAATCATTGCTTCAGGCCTGTAGGAACCGCACGACTCTACCTTCACCTTATGAAGATGTCAAGCTGTTTGCGGATTTATCTGCGGCAACATTGCAACAAAGGAGATCTCTAGCCCCTATCACAGCAGCTCTAAGGGATCAAGCTATGCCATACAGGTGGGGATTCCCCACGAAGATTTTAGTACAGCACGACGGTGCCTTACATTCTATATCTTCACTGGAGGCGGGAAAACGTCTGCTACATCAATGGAACATACATGTACAGGAACTTTCACACCCTTCTCATCCTTCTCAGCTTCGGCAAGAATGGACTGTGGTGTCCTACAAGAAGAAGCCAAAGACCTGAATAGCAACCGGCTGCGAATGGACGTTAGGAGCTAAGCCGTTTCTCCGGGGTTTATTTGTGAGTTAAGTTTACTCTTTACCCCCACAGGTTGTCGTCGGCGAATTCAGCTGATGGACGTTATTTTCTTTATGGTTTCTGTTGCATTTTTTGCTCTTTTGTTTTATACTGAGTACAACGTGCTTTATCCATCTACGATACGTGTCCGTGATTGTATAACCTTGCTCTTCTTCCTAATAGAGGTTCATTTGTCTCATGTTGGGTTTATGCACTGTATTTATGCTTTTTGCCAAACACCATGGGTCTGAAGTTTATCTCACTGAATGTGAAGGGCCTAAATAGCCCCCAAAAGAGAGCTTTTTTATGGAAAGAACTCATAGACAGCAGATGTGATGTGTTTAGTGTGCAGGAATCTCATCTGAAAGTGATGGATGCAGGGAGGATCCGTCATAGATTGTTTCCAACAATTTACCATTCCCATTACAAGAAGAAACAGAGAGGTGTCATTTTGGGGTTTAAAAACACAATTGCTTTCCAATTACACCAGCAAACTGTAGACCAAAATGGGAGGTATGTTATAGTAGTGGGGCAACTGAACAATATCACCTACACGATAATAGCTGTCTATGCTCCCAATAGGCATCAACAAGCATTTTTCAACAAGCTTGTCAAAAAAGTGAACACAGTAAAACAGGGTCATGTGATATGGCTGGGGGACTTTAATGATGTGGTGGATCCCCTCCTGGACACTACCTCATCTTCGGTGAGATCCTCATGGCTGAAAGCCTTTATGTTGACTCATGACCTGTATGATATATGGAGGCTGCAGCATGATAACGAGAAAGACTTCTCTTTTTTCTCTAATGCACATAATTCTTATTTGAGAATAGACATGTTTTTGGTGGGTAGATCCCTGATTGGTCCAGCACTTGAATCAACTGTTGAAACGATCACATGGTCCGACCATGCTGCGGTCTCTTTGACTATAAAAGAAGAACATTGCTTTAAAGGGTTTTCTTCTTGGCGTCTGAACCCCTTCTTATTGGAACATCCTATCTACAGAAAGGAGGTTGAGTCTGCCGTGAGGGATTACTTTAGTTTGAATGCGGGGTCCGTCTCCAACCCAATATCAGTGTGGAATGCTCACAAGGCATTTGTTCGGGGGATTCTTATCAAGATAGGTAGTAGGGCTAAAAAGGGTAGGGAGAAAAAATTTCAAGAAATTACTTCTGAAATTGCTGCTGTTGAAACAGTCAATAAAGGGAATCCTTCTCAAACTAATGCGGATAAATTAAGGTCATTACGGCTGCAGTTGAGGGAATTGTTGCTTGGCAGGTATGAGCATGGCCTCCGGAAGATGAAAGCGATCTTTTATTCCCAGGGAAATAAAGCGGGTAAACTGCTGGCCAGTAGATTAAAACAACGACAGTTAAAATCTAGGATACCTTTTCTCAAGACGTCCCCCACTGACTCTCCAGTTAGTGACCCTGACGGCATTGCCGATATTTTTAAGAGGTATTATGCTTCTCTATATAACTTGGAGAAGGAAGCGGATTATATCTCTCCCCAACAGCAGAAGATAGATGCATTTTTAGAGGGCCTACACCTTTCTCAGTTGTCTGAGTCCCATTTAAATGCTCTTAACGCTACATTTACTGAAGAGGAAGTATCGCGTGCGATCCGTTCTCTCCCTTTGCATAAGGCTCCAGGTCCTGATGGATTTAGTAATATATATTATAAGTCTTTCACTAGTATTTTAGCCCCTCATTTAACTTCCACCTTGCAGAGGGCGGCTACAGATGGCTGCTTCCCAAGCGAGATGTTAGAGGCCACTATTGTTACTTTGCCTAAGCCTGGCAAGCCCCCAGAGATCCCTCAGAATTTTAGGCCGATCTCGCTGTTAAATTCGGACATAAAGATATACGCAAAAATTTTAGCTACCCGCCTGGCGGATATTGTCCCTACTTTGATTTCATCGGATCAAACGGGATTTGTCCGGGGCAGACAAATTTATGAAAATGCTAGGAGGGTGATCAACATAATTGATAGATTGGAAGCAAAGAAAACCCCGGCTGTATTGGTCACTTTAGATGCGGAGAAGGCGTTCGACCGAGTGAACTGGTCGTAGACTCACCAATACAGTTCACCACTCTCATTAGACTCACCAATACAGTTCACCACTTATATAAGGTTAACTATGTTCCTTTGATAGATATGGTGAGGAGAGATCTTTCCTCTCTCCAATATAAGGAGATTTCCTGGCTAGGCAGAATAGCAGCTTATCAGATGATGTTACTACCCAAATTGATGTATATATTTAGGATTTTGCCTATAAAAGTCCCCAGTTCTTTTTTTCAAAAGGTGACGCATCTGATTAATGAGTATATCTGGGGAGGCTCTAGGCCTAGGATGGCAGCTTCCTTATTGCATAAGAAAAGGGCAGTTGGTGGGGTAGGCCTGCCCAAAGTACAGGATTACTTCTTGGCTATACAAATCCAACAATTATATTACTGGTGGAAAGGGGATCTAAATCAACACTGGATACACTTAGAGTCCTCTGTGGTTCCGATGGTATCTCTTAAATCGTTACTCTTGGGCTCCCTGCTAGTCACATACAAGAAGCGGGCTTTTTCATACCTGGTAGATGCAGCACTGGAACATTGGGGTCAGTTCCATAACGTAACCAAACATGCGTTGGTGGCTCCAGCGGAGTTTCTGCCTTTGGAAGCAACACATCTTTTTCTATCTGACATAGATTTTCATCCTTGGATAATGAAAGGGATTGTCCGGTTGTCGCATGTGAGCTCTCCGGGCTCCACTTTACCATTTCAACATTTAGTTGACGAATACAACATACCCCAGAGGGATTTCTTTAAGTTTTTGAGGTTACGCCACCTTATTCAATCTGACCTAGTATCAAAGGTTCACATTAACAGGAAACTGTTGGAACTCTGGTCGGACCCTAATGTGAAAAGAATGCCCATTAGACCTTTATACGTAATGTTGGGACAGAAGGAAACCTTTACCAAGTCCTCTCCCTTTGTAACATGGGAACAAGACCTACAAATTTCATTTTCAGATTCTCAGTGGTCTGTGGCTCTCAGAATGTCGGCTAGAATTCTTAAGTGTACTACCTTATATGAATCATACATGAAAACTGTCCTAAGATGGTACTACACTCCTGAGAAATTGAGTGTTATGTTTCCAGGTACCTCACATTTATGTTGGAGGTCATGTGGAAGTAAAGGTACACTTTTACATATATTATGGTCCTGTCCTAAATTGGTTCTGTTTTGGAAGGAGGTATTTCAAATAGCATCTGATATTACAGGACTTCCCATAGTACCGACACCTTCGCTAGCTTTGTTATTCATAGGGATAGATGAGCTCCCCATGTCATGCAGGAGCATACTAATGCATGTGTTTCTAGCCGCTAAGTTATCTATAACTTTTAACTGGAAAAAAGTCGAACCCCCAGACTTAGGCTACTTTCACACTAGCGTTTTTAAATTCCGGTATTGAGTTCCGTTATAGGGGCTCAATACCGGAAAAAAACGCTTCAGTTTTGTCCCCATTCATTGTCAATGGGGACAAAACTGAACTGAAGACAACGGAATGCTCCTGAAAGCATTCCGTTCGTCTTCAGACCGGAGGACAAACCGCAGCATGCTGCGGTTTGCTCTCCGGTCCAGGCACCGCACCAAGACGGATCCGGAATGACCCCCAATGCAAGTCAATGGGGACGGATCCGTTTGGTGTGGACACACTCAGTAATCCGGATCTGTCCTCCATTGATTTCCAATGGGGGTCATTCCGGATCCGGCATACATACACACAGACATACATACAAACAAACATACAGACATACATACAAACATACAGACATACATACATACCACATACTCCCGGGACGCCGGCAGAACGTCTTCACGCGCCTCCTGCGCGCTGCGATGACATTTCCCCACTGCGCCCAGCAGAGGGCGCTGTGGGGAATCGTCATCACTGCGCGCAGGAGGCGCGTGAAGACGTTCTGCCGGCGTCCCGGGAGTATGTGAGTATGTATGTATGTATGTCTGTATGTATGTCTGTATGTTTGGTTTGTATGTATGTCTGTGTCTTGTTTTAATGTGTGTCATGTGTGGGGCCGGAGCGCTGCTCCGGCTCCACACATGTATAGCGTTAGCACGGATTCCGTTGGCACCCCTTTAGGTGCCGGATCCGTGCTAACGCTAGTGTGAAAGTAGCCTTAACGGAGGTGCTTCATAGAATTAATACTATTTATGCATATGAGAGGACGCTGACATTTATTACCCGCAGATCAGGGAGGGCCATGGATGGGTGGTTGCCCTGGAGGGAATCCAGGTATAATGTACTGCCTAATACTAATATGTCTCTAGGATCCCCTTGACAAATGGACATTTTGGGCTAGTTGAAAATTTGTAAGGTGTTACAAACTTGGTACACAATTGCAACGGACGTTGTACTCTTTTCTTTTCGATTGTTTGGTTTTGTTTTTGTTTGACATTTTATTAATTGCATGTCGAGCACTTAGATGTTTGCATTTGTATTGTTTGCAAATTTTGCCTCTTAATGTGCGGTACTGCGCTACCGCGTTTATTGTACTATTCAAAATTTTCAATAAAGAAACATAGTTTGAAAAAAAGATAATTAAAAAATACATTTTAAACTACTTTTTTTTACAATCACAGAAAAAAGCTGCTGCGTAAGAGTGACTCCCATTCTGACAGCCTCAAGTCATCTTTGTATTACAAGGATGGCGAAATGGGCATCATGTAATACTGTATTTCCCTTGAAAAGCCCACTGCAGGGGAAATTCCTGGCTGGCTGCAGCTACTCCTGGCAAAATTGGCTGTTTGCTGGGGGTGCCAGGAGCAGGACCTTGGGCAATCAGCTTATCACCCTTGCACCCACGTTTTAAAAGGGATTGTCGCTAAACTCTAACATAAAAAGGGATGAAAGCTACCTTAAGAAAAAAATGGAACTCTTTATACATGACAACGTTTTATCACACAAGATTGCTACCCAATTAATTTTAAGTGAGGAAGTGATGATCTAAATATGTCACAAACACTAAACAATCCCATAGAACATCATTCTACAATTACTGTCAAGTTCTTTCAAAAAAACACACAAAACCTTAATAATGTGTTGAATCTTCATCCAAGATTGTGTGCCTCAGGGGAATCAAGTGTGAACAAGAAAAAAAATGACCTTTTTGAGATTTAATTCATGCAAAGATCAATTAGAGCTTGGTCTCTTGTTCTGTGCCGGATTCAAACAATGCACATGACGAGGTTGCTATGGTACTCTGGTAATTAGAAGGAGCTCAGAGATAATAAAGCATTTATGGTCTGACAAGTTTTTTTTTTTCTAAAGCACAGATGAGAAGTACCAATGTGGAAGCTTAAGTTGTAGTACTTTATATACCACAGCCAGCTCTGATCCTATGACACCAACTTGTTAAAATTGTCATAAATTATTTCTTCAGCACAACTAATGCCCCACTGGTGAATATCTAATGTTAAACTGAGCAGATTTTAAGGTGAATAGCACTAGAAGAGACGTAATAGGCAGCAATCAGGAGTGTACACAGATATCATTAGACTCCATAGCAAAAAGGGCATACCAATGAAATTTCTGACAAATTTATCATATTTTTTTTTATTCGTGGAAGATTTTTTTAAATAAAAAGGTCATACTTTTGCCCACTGTACAAAATCTCCCCCATATCGTTTTAAATAATCTCACACTGTATATTATGAAACTGACTGCCTACAGTTACCACTAGACCAGGCTCGGTATCTTAGAATTTATATACTGTATTTTTCACTTTATAAGACGCACCCGATGATAAGATGCACCCCACGTTTAAGAGAAGGAAAATAAGAAAAAATATCTTTCATCAGACCTAATATCAGATCCTCAGATCAGACCCCACATAAATATCAGGGCATCAGATCAGGCCCCCTTATCAGGATATCACATCAGCCCTCCATGTCAGACCCCATCAGACCTCAGATCAGCCCTCCATGTCAGACCCTCATCAGACCTCAGATCAGCCCTCAATGTCAGATCCCCATCAGACCTCAGATCATCCCACTCAGACCCCCATCAGACCTCAGATCAGCCCACTCAGACCCCCATTAGACATCAGATCAGCACACTCAGACCCCCATCAGACCTCAGATCAGCCCACTCAGACCCCCATCAGACATCAGATCAGCCCACTCAGACCCCCATCAAACCTCAGATCAGCCCACTCAGACTCCCATCAGACCAGCCCACTCAAACCCCCATCAGACCTCAGATCAGATTAAAATAAAAACCTCCTCTTACCTGTCCTGCACTGCATCTCCTCTCCACCTCTGTCAGAAGTTGCACTCCCCATCTTCCTGGCCTGCGCTGCTGTTTCACCTGACTGCGTGCAGTGTCAGGTCATAGTGCACGCACTACGTCCTGACGCTGTACGCGGTCAGGACAGTGAAGCGCCGGCCCCAGGAAGGAAGCCCAGGGAGGTTGAGTATCACAAGCACTTGTGGTGATTTGCTTCCAGCTCCTAATGCATACTAGTGAGCGCTTCCATAATTGCAGTGGTAAAATCTCTTTGCAGTGAGCTCTCGCTAGTGGTTGCAGGAAAATGTGCTTGTTATACATTGAGCACTAGTCCCCCTCACCATAGGCTTCATAGCAGTAGCATGGTCTGCCTCCACGGTGAGTATGCCACTAGTAGAACTGCAAGGTATAAATACTGCTCATTGCGGGGTACTGGTTGAAATGCACCAGAAAGCTAGTAGCACCCAAGAATGAGATATCCCACATACAGACAATATTTTAAATGCCTTCCTACACTGCAATGTAAATAATCTTAGAGCATGGGAATACATGTTGCTGAACTTGATATTTATTGACATCACTGTGATCTCTTCAGTCTAGACATCTCTGTTCTCAAAGAGTTTTTCCGGTTCTTCAATATTGATAGCGTATCTTCAGGATAGGTCATTTATATCTGATTGATGGGGGTCCAGTGATTAGCTGCCTGAGGAGACCACAGCACCCCAGTGAGCACCAGGGACTCCTGCCAGGCCAGTGACATCACATTCATCAGTCACATGACCTAGTAGTATCTCAGTCCAGTTCAAGTGAATAAGCTTCAACTGCAACACCAAGCACAGCTGTGGATAATGCTGTGGTTGGTAAGCTGGGAGGAGGTGGCGTGGCTATGGTCACCAGAGCAACATGATGTCTTCAAACAGCTGATCGGCGGGGTTGCAACAATCGCATATTGACCTATATTGAGGATAGATCATCAATATAGAAGACCTGGAAAACCTTAAACTCTTCAAATGGTGCAATCCTTGGGCAAAGTAGGAGAGAACAGTATTCATCTATTATGTGTTCCATAGCCTGTGTGTGGAGTAGAAGGCCCCCTAGTGGCTAGGCAGGGCTGGCTCCAGAGCTTTTGTTAGAGAAGGGTAATGCACCTACATTGAGGAAATAGAAATCTCTGCATGTGGTTGGGAGCAAGCTTCAAGTTTCCCATTATACTAGATGGAGAGAAAGGGCCCTTTGTTCAGAGACTGTATTCCACTGAGGATACTGGGGATATATGTATATGTCTGGGGATAAAGACAGTGCACCCCTTAGGTCCCATTCAGATGACTGTATGGTCGCCGTGCCCATTTTGCATACCGCAAAAAGCGGGTCTGCAATACATTGGCATCGGCAGTGTAAACTCTGTGATGCAGTGTGGACCCCTCAACTTGAATGGGTCCACAATCTGCAAAACATACGGCAAAAGATATGATAAATGCTATCTTTTGCAGTGCAGAGGCATGGATCAGAAGTCCACAGAAACACTTGGAAGTCCTTCTGTGGTCTTCCGGGTCCATGCCTCTGCACCAGAAAAGATAGGACATGTCCTATATTTTGTTGTGTGTTACAGATCGTGGACCCTTTCATGTCAATGGGTCTGCATTGCAGCACGGAGTTCATGCCCATGTATTCTGGCCATACGGTCATTTTAATGGGGCCTTAGGGTGGAAAATGTAAGACTGTACAGATGTATTTAAGAACAGTACCAACATTGGGAATTGCCAACTTTAAAAACTACATTTCATGTGTACAGTGCTTGTGTAAATCATCTGCAAAATAGCCTCAGTAAAGTACAGTGGACTTGTTGCACTAAACATGGCCTCATTATAGCCTTAAGCTGAGGACTCTGCCTTGCACCTAACAACTTCATTACCACCAAGGGCACACCAGTGGCTGACAAAAAAAATCCCCAAAACCTGGAAGTGCCCCAAAGGGAAGAAAAAGTGCACACTTCCTTTCACTAAATGGCCCAGGAACTATGAGTATAACTACTCCCATCCAAGCATGGGATTCAGCCAGTTCCATCAGGTTCTCCAGATCCGGTTGTTAAAATTACAGATCCGGCTGGCAGCTGGAGATTAGCCCTTCCATTCTATAGTTTAGCTTCTTAGGCTTTTTAAAAGTTAGGTGGTGTGGTGTATTTATGTATGTGTACCGTGTGTAGTGTATTTATGTGTATGTGTGTTGCATATATGAGATGTATATGTAAACGTGTCATGTCCGCCATTGAATTTTAATCCCACCCCTGCTCCCATCCTGCATGCCCCTGCATTTCACTACAATAGTACATAGAAAGGAGTCTAGGGCAGTCCTATCATACTGTCTCTTAATAATATATACACTAATAAACATGAATATTGAGAATAGGAAGCTATCACAATTTATCCCTACAGTACTATAAATATACTGTAAAAATCAGCTCGTTATTGAAACATTTGAGCATCACTAGGCTTATCTTCATAAGTTATGTGCATATTTTCACAGCAAACCATCTACAATTATCTGCTTAATTTAAGCATTGTTTTAATTGGTTGTTATAGTCTATTAAAAATTGTCCTAGATGTAGTTAGTGCTGAGGCCTGCAGCCTTGAATAATTTCTGGAGGTACAGTTCTATATTTTCCCGGCACTGTGACTGGCTAAAAGCCCACTGCTCGAAATGCAGCTTAATTGAAAGTGATGAAGTGGAAGACTGGAGACGTACAATGCAGAACAACACTTTACAGACAAATGCCACAGGGAGCGAGGGCCTGTGGGGATTTCCTACTCCTTAAATAAAAGGATTCACATAAAATATCACACATAAAAGCCCTGTACTGCTATTTGTGCTTTAAGATATATATTTCAGTTCATAAATTTAATTAGAAACAAATCACAATAAAATAAAAAACACAATATAAAAAAACACATAGTAAGACTAAAGACTGACTATAAATATATATGAAATCACATAAAATAGTCTTAACCATAGTATTTATTGTATACATGTCAATAAGATGAGTAAACTTGAATTCAACCTCCCAGATAAAGGACGTGCTGCCTCTGTTGAGAATAAAAAATTAATCATTCTGCTGTAACTGGGACAACTGGGAAGCATGCCTTGTCACATGAACTATGATGTTACATACCTAGGGGCATGGTTAAAGCTTATGGGCCCTGGTGCAAAAGTTCAGCTTGTTCCAACCAGGGCTGTGGAGTCGGAATCGTGGAGTCGGAGTCGGTGACCATTTTGGTGGAGTCGGAGTTGGAGTCGGCATGAAATGGACCAACTCCGACTCCTAAAATATATAATAAATTGGTACATTTAGTTCAGTGCAGTATGTGCTGAATATATTTTCATAAGAATTTGGGAACATGATGAAATGTCCTATAAATGTCTGTATTCCTGAACTAAGGATCTAGGCTTTTAGTTGAGATGAATGTGTGCTTTATGTAGATGCTCAGAAGTGAAACTCCTCTGCTACAGATCAGAGGAAAAAGGCGCTGGGAAGCAATGGCTGCACTCATCTCAGATCTACTAGAGAAAACAGGATTAAAGGGGTTTTCTCACTACCCTGTTTCTCCAAAAATAAGCCCTACCCTGAAAATAAGCCCTAGCGCTATTTTGCAGGATTTTTGGAGTAGGCATAAAATATAAGCCCTACTCCAAGTATAAGCCCTAGATACAGTGAGCGCCTCCAGCTCTAGGTTATGTTGCATAACATCACTGATGTCACAAACAAGGAGAATAGGAATACTGTAGCCTTACACTGTACCCAGGACGGTAGCAGGCACGGCAGAATCCACTCACCCAATCATGAGACGCTTCTACTGCCTTCCATGTCCTGCCTCCTGAGAGGAGATACCATAGAGATAGCACGGTGCCACTGCCAGAATCCTGCCTCCCAAGTCCGCCTCCCTAGTGCAGAGGGGAGATAGAGAGATAGGGCATAGTGCAATTGCCCCAGAGAGAACGTGAGAGAGACTGCCAGTAACACACACTGACACTACACTACCAAATAAGCCCTACCCCAAAAGTAAGCCCTAGCCCTTTTTTTGGAGGAAAAAATAATATAAGACCGTGTCTTATTTTTCAGAGAAACACGGTAGTTACAAAGATTAGCTTTCTACATAAAGGGACAGTTAAAAGAAGACATTTTCTAAATACAGTGGTCAGTAGATTTTACTTTAGTCATGAACTATAGACAATTCAGCAGGTCTCTCACTGTACTCAGGTCTATGGTAACCTGCAGACCAGAAAGACTGTTATCTGATTGGCTGAGAGCTGAGAAGGATGGCTTTACCTGCATGTTAGAGATCACAACCTACTGCTCTGTCAGAGTAAGTTATTATATGCTAATATGCTAATAACTGCTGGAGACCCCCCACACACACACACGGCCTGAGGAGACATGGTGAGTGCAAAGTGCCTGTCAGCCAGTGAATCAATGTGCTGCGAAAACCCCTTTAAGGCAAGTACTTCTTAGTATATCTAAACTTTCAATAAATTGTGCATAAAATTGTCCAGTGCATGTTCTCTCTGTATACTTTATGTTTTAGTTTGTTTTCCTCTGAGCTCATGTTTGGAGAGGTTAGCTGCTCTGATGGCTTCTATATGCTGCTGATTCAAAGCACCTAGGGCCTTATGTATGAAAACTGTCTAGGTGTAGAAGTTTCTTTGTTGCCTATAGAAACCAATTAGAGCTCCCCTTTCATTTCATATAGTGCTCTGGAGAAATTAAAGGGGAGCTCTGATTGGTTGCTATGGGCAACAAAGAAAGTCTTAGACCCAGACAGTTTTTATAAATCAGGTCCTTAGTGAGCTGATACTGGAAGTTCACAGTAAAGATATCTAGTAAAACATATATTACTATATATATACATATATAAACTATTTTTTGTCATGACATATCTGTACTATTGATTTATGCAAAGTTTGTTTAAAGTTATCACTTAAACATGCGCCATGTATGAGGGAGTTGGATTGGGAGTCGGAGTCAGGGGAAATTGAGTAGTCGGAGTCGGAGTTGGAGTCGGGGCTTTGGCTTACCGACTCCACAGCCCTGGTTCCAACCCCCATTCCTCATGCACCTTCTCTTCATGCCACCTTGCCGCAGACCGCATGCAACTTTTGCTGTCAATGTTCCCTCTAAGGGCCCATTCACACGACCGTGTGAATTGAGCTTAATCTATTCCGCAATTTTGCGGAATAGATGCGTCCCCATTGATTTCAATTGCCAGCAATTGATCTCGCTGAGACGCGGCTCTGGGCCACAGTTCTGCGATAAAATATAGAACATGTCCTATTCTTGTCTGCAATAGCAGACAAGAATAGGCATTTTGTATTGGGTGCCGGCCATGTGTGTTCCACACACTGGTCGGCATCCGTGGTTTTGCGAATCCACAACACCACGGCCGTCTGAACGGCCACTTAGGCTTTGTGTTTGGGGAAACTTGGGATTTGGGTGCTTCTCCCTTTAAGCTGGGCTATACAGGACTACATCAAATAAAGATTGTTGTACAGCGCCCTAATAATTAGTGATAAAGGTGCCAGATATACAAGGTCATAGAGAATCCTATCAACTAGTATAATATAGGTCTAGTGCAATAAATGTTATTGTCTACTTCAGTGGTAGTCTAGGACAGTGATGGGTCAATGTCAGCATACCTGGTGGTCAGTGTGTGTCTACAATAATGAAGGAGTTAGTGGTTATATTTAGTATTGTAAGAGAGTAAAGGTGTTAGCGTCAGCATTGTTGGTGGTCTAGGGAAGTAAAGGGGTTAATGTCAGTTTTCTGCTGAAGAGTAATGAAGGGGTTAGAGCACCTTCCATCTGTTCCATATATATGTTCTACTGACTCTCCTCAATATTAAAAAATACACAATATTTCAATCAAATTTCTATACACTGATTGACAAAAAAAGATAACACACCAGGAATGAGTTGTTGGAATTGAATGAAACTTCATGTGTGTGAATAATAGAAAAACCAAGTGAAGTCCAGCTCCTTCAAACGACAGCGGTAAAATCCATTACATGCAGTATAAATCTATGCATTTCAGACCCCACAATCCTGTCCTTACTCATAAGGACCAGGATTTTGGGGTCCAAAACACATACATTTACACTGCATGTAATGGATTTTACAGCTTCAAATAAAGAATACTGTCGTTTGAAGGAGCTGGACTTCACTTGGTTTTTCTATGAGATACTTTGCGGCCGAGCCCAGGCTGTGTCCGTGTTCTGAGGACATTGACTCCAGGTGAGCGCTGCAAATACCTTTACTTGTTGCATTCATGTGTGTGAATGTAATGATGATATATGTAAGCGATTACAATATTAGAGTGAAAGGATACTTTTATTTAGGAAAACTGTATAAATGAAAGGAGGCTCTAGCTTTATCTGGTCCCTGAGCAAGCCTAGGAAGTGTAGCAATCGGGCAGAGACATTTTAGAGAAACCTTTGCTGTGCGACTGAGCATTATCCTGGTGAAAAATACCAGCAGGAAGCACTGCCATGAAAGGCAACACATTTGGTCGCAGGATGTCCTGCACATATTGCTGAGCTGTTAGTGTCTCTAGTATCACTACAAGGAGTGACCAACTTATCTTATCTTGTCTTATGTGATAAACTTCTCATGGTGTCATAGAGCCCAAAGTTGTTAATGACTTGATAGCAATAAATTCATGAGACTCAATTAATTTAATTAGTTTATTTAGTGGATATATTTGGCCATGGTGCCTAATGTTGCCTGAATTAATAAACTTTTAATAAAACCAATAACCAATTCAAACAATATCAAACAATTAGTCCACCCATGGCCGACTTTACCCCATTCATAGCACCGTGACATAAAAAGGGGATAAATAATTGGAGGGGGTTGGGGGTGGGTTTCTTTGCTGCCACTACGGGAATGCGCAGCAACTGACCTTTTTTCTTCTTTTATAGTTTCTTCCACGAGATCCACCGTTGAAGTGTCTTCCAATCAAATTGGCTTTTTATCTCCTCGAGGACTTCTGCTTGAACCATCTACACCTGTTACCAGGTAAGTGATTAATAAGAATATATTATTTGTACATGTAAATAGTGGTTTCATGACACCATGTCCCCTCTATTTGCATCCGCAAATATGGTTTATTCAGACCAGCAGTTGGGCAGTTTTGTCACTCCAGAGCAAAAGCAGGATTGAAGTGATTACCACTAGGCAGGGGTGGACTGGCTATAGGCCCTACAGGAAAATCTCCTGGTGTGCCGATGTCCAAGGGGCCGCCCCAGCTCTCCTCACAGACACTGGCCAGGTACATAACGATCTGATGCTTTCAGCATTAATTAATGCTAGGAGTATCAGGTCTTATGTACCTGACTGGTGGCTACATAAGCCTTCAATTACTGCAGTGGGGGCAACAGTATTTTTTGCTGAGATGGTATTTTGTGCTGCACTACAGTTTTGCTTGCATACGTCTACATCCTCCTTCTTCTCCTCTTGCTTTCTAAAACTGAACATGAATAAAACAGAATTTATCATTTTCCCCCATCTCACTTAGCTCCCCCCCATCACACCTATCTTTCACAGTTAATGGCTGCCCACTCTCCCTGGTCAACCAAGTCTGCTGCCTTGGTATAACCTTCAATTCTGCTCTGCCCTTCAAACTGCACATCCAAACCCTTTCCACTTCCTGCCACCTACAACTCAAACATATCTTTAGGGTCTGCTGATTCCTCAACCCAGAATGTGCAAAAATACTTGTACATGCCCTCATCATCTCCCTCCTAGACTACTGTAACATCCTCCTCTGTGGCCTTCCATCAAGAAATCTTGCACCCCTCGTATCTATCCTCAACTCCACCAACCGACTAATGTAACTTTCCCTCCATTACTCAGAGAATCCAGTGCAAAACACTAACTATGACATACAAGGCTATCTGTAGCCTGTCCCATCCATATATCTGTGACTTGATCTCCAATACCTTCCCACACGCAATCTCCTCACAAGACCTCCTTCTCTACTCTCCTCTTATCTCCAATCCCCACAATTCTCCAAGATTTCTCATGTGCAGCCCCATACTCTGGAGCTCTCTACCACAACATATCAGATGCTCGCCTACCATGGAAACCTTCAAAAGAAATTTGAAAAACCACCTCTTCAGACATGTCTACAACCTTCAGTAACCCTACTGCCACTATACTGCCACAATTTTTAACATTACAATTAAATATAGAGCAATAATAATAAAGCTTTTATACAACACAGCACATGCATAAAAATATAAAAAAGTGAAAAATAGTAAATTATGAAACTATACACTTTTGATAACAAATTCTGTATGGCAATAAATGGAGAATTCACCTTATATAATGTCTGAATTATTTTATACAATAAATTGACTTGAAATTGAATTTCAAGTCAATATTTCTGTTAATCCATTTTGTGTTATGAAACATTATTTCAAGCTTAAACTTGTGGGGATTTCCGGAGATACTCCTCTCATTCACTTGTTATCACCTGTAGAAAGGTTTTTCATGTTTATTATTAACAAGCCTACATTTGGACTTCTTTAGAACTGTGTTTAAATTAGTTTTGCCACACCAAGATTATTAATTATTACCCTACAAAGGCAGAATATTATGAAATATCCAAGCAAGGTAAATGCTTTTTAACACGCCAAACACATTTTTAGAATATTTAAGTGATCATATAAAAGACAAGCATGGGCAAATTCCTACAGCCTTTGTCTACTATTGTGAGATGCCAGTGATAAAATCTTTTCATGTGCAAAAGCAATTATTATTTAAAATGGTTTTGCATGATTTCTTTTTTCTATCTATCTGTCTATCTATATAAGGACAAAGAACGGACAGCACCTCCTACAGGTGAGAGTCAGGTGCAAGCTACCTATTGGCTAATTAAATACTAAACAGAGAATGGCAGCAGCACTAGATAAGCCATGACACATAAAATGAACATGAGGTGAATGTGTGAAAAGGTAAAAAAGCATAACTGCTATGTAGTAAGTAATATGGAAGCTCTTAGCGCATATAGATGATCATAAATATGTCGGGCTCATCCACCAACGATCAAGGTGGCTTCCAATCGGATGAGTCCTACACTAACACTGACCTGCATCCTACACAAACCAGCAGGCTGTCTATCTATCTATATACCTATGTATCTATCTACCTATCTATCTATCTACACATCAGAAAACAACTACCCTGCAACTACTGCTGGAAGAACACAAGCTGGCGGTGGCAGCATTATGGTCTGAGGAATGTTTTCGTGGCATTCTCTGGGTCCACTCATTCATGTCATTCACTTGCTCTCTCAACTGATTTCTGTATAAATCCATCCATTACACCCATGCATACTGATTGTCTTCCCTGAGAAGGATGGGATCTTCCAGCAAGACAATGCAACACATAGGTATACAAACATGGCAGCTTATTCTGCAAAGTCATCTGAAACGACAGGTATGCTTTAAACATAAAGACATATCTCAGTGTCTTTAAGACTTAAAGGGGTATTCTCATCTTAGACAATGGGGGCATATCGTAGCGATATGCCCCATTGTCTAAAATGAGAATAACCCTTTAACAGTGCATGCTCCATTCAAAAAAGTGTCACATGCTCAGGCAACAAATGGGGATGTGGCCAGAGGAACCTGCTTGCCTATACATAACCCAAATGGGAAGTATAAACATAAGACACAATCATCAAGTAGAGCGTCGTCTGCAATCCAATCCACTTTAGTTGCTTGGCCATATTGATTACGGGCAAATAAGAGGATTGCTCCCAAAATGATATTAGTGCTGTTAAGAGACAAAATACAGCTAAAGATGAAGTGGCACATTAGAAGAAATGTAGTGAAAGGTGCCAACAATAATAGGTCACAGGAAAGAACAGTAAATTCACCATAGCCCTCGGTATGAGCTGGTCAAACAACTCCAGAATTTGTCAGGTGATGAAAAATGGCGGGAACGATCCCCAAATCTCCAAAAATCCACAGAAAACACAACAGACTCGCATGACAAAATCGCGGTTCCTGTCTCCAAATAATGCAAACATACAGTATGTCAGACTACACCAAGGCGACAGCAAAGATAATATATCTATTATCTATCTATCTGTCTGTCTGTCTGCCTATCTATCAATCGCTATGTATACCTATTTATTTATTCTCACCTATTTATTGCCACTTTTCTATGTTGGTTGTTAATTCATTGTAAAGGTGTTCACTATTTTATTCTGCATTTAAAGTTTCTGTTACTCATATGTATGTTTATAATTAAATAAATCACATAGAATTTGCAAGTTAAAGGGGTTAAAGGTGACTTTTGTTGTCACTTTTTCCTATAGTGTGCAAGCACGACCACTTCTGCTGGATTGCAGGGTGGTCATAACCCTTGGATACAGTGTATAATGTGATGAAAAAATGAATAAATCAGGAAAGGAGGCCATTTATTGAAGTGGGGAAAAGTTCAAGTAGTATACTGTTATCAGACCAATCATTAAACACTGATCTTAAAGATAATGGGAGAATTTCTCAAGAGGGGAATTTTTGAATTCAGTTTAGCTTAGTCTGCATTGCCAAAATTTACGCCAAACTACAAGACGTTGCACATTGTTTGATAAGTTTGATGAAACAGTTTTGTTTACAGATTGTACTCTATTTTTTACGTCACCCCCTATTAGAGTTTGATACATTTTTGTGGCTTTTTGATAAAGTGGCATTTGATAAATCTGCCCTCCAACTACTTACAGTGCCTTGCAAAAGTATTTGGCCCCCTGGAACTTTTCTACCTTTTGCCACATTTCAGGCTTCAAACAAAAAGATATAACATTTAAAATGTTTGGTGAAGAATCAACAACAAGTGGGCCACAATTGTGAAGTGGAACGAAATTTATTGGATCATTTAAATTTTTTTTGTAATAACACTGAAAAGTGGGGCGTGCAAAATTATTCGGCCCCCTTGCATTAATACTTTGTTGCATCACCTTTTGCTTCGATTACAGCTTCAAGTCGCTTGGGGTATGTCTCTATCAGTTTTGCACATCTAGAGACTGAAATTCTTGCCCATTCTTCCTTGCAAAACAGCTCGAGCTCTTTGAGGTTAGATGGAGAGCGTTTGTGAACAGCAGTTTTCAGCTCTTTCCACATATTCTCAATTGGATTTAGGTCTGGACTTTGACTTGGCCATTCTAAGACCTGGATACATTTATTTTTGAACCATTCCATTGTAGATTTTGCTTTATGTTTGGGATCATTGTCTTGTTGGAAGATAAATCTCTATCCTAGTCTCAGGTCTTTTGCAGACTCCAACAGGTTTTTATCCAGAATGGTCCTGTATTTGGCTCCATCCATCTTCCCATCAATTTTAACCATCTTCCCTGTCCCTGCTGATGAAAAGCAGGCCCAAACCATGATGCTGTCACCACCATGTTTGACAGTGGGGATGGTGTGTTCAGGGTGATGAGCTGTGTTGCTTTTACGCCAAACATATCGTTTTGCATTGTTTCCAAAAAGTTCGATTTTGGTTTCATCTGATCAGAGCACCTTCTTCCACATGTTTGGTGTGTCTCCCAGGTGGCAAACTGTAAACGAGACTTTTTATGGATATCTTTGAGAAATGGCTTTCTTCTTGCCACTCTTCCATAAAGGCCATATTTGTGAAGTGTTGGACTGATTGTTGTCCTATGGACAGACTCTCCCACCTCAGCTGTAGATCTCTGCAGTTCATCCAGAGTGATCATGGGCCTCTTGGCTGCATCTCTGATCAGTCTTCTCCTTGTTTGAGATGAAAGTTTAGAGGGACGGCCGGGTCTTGGTAGATTTGCAGTGGTCTGATACTCCTTCCATTTCAATATGATCGCTTGCACAGTGCTCCTTGGGATGTTTAAAGCTTGGGAAATCTTTTGGTATCCAAATCCGGCTTTAAACTTCTCCACAACAGTATCATGGACCTGCCTGGTGTGCTCCTTGGTCTTCATGATGCAGAACCCTGAGACTATGACAGAGCAGGTGCATTTATACGGAGACTTGATTACACACAGGTGGATTCTATTTATCTTCATCAGTCATTTAGGACAACATTGGATCATTCAGAGATCCTCAATGAACTTCTGGAGTGAGTTTTCTGAACTGAAAGTAAATGGGCCAAATAATTTTGCACGCCTAACTTTTTGTTTGAAGCCTGAAATGTGGCAAAAGGTTGAAAAGTTCCAGGGGGCCGAATACTTTCGAAAGGCACTGTACCTAGCTAACTACTCCAAATTTTACTCTTCAAAAGTTGTGAGAGTGAGGTAAAATTGCAAAACGTCAGATTTTTTATCAAAAATGGCATGAAGAAAAATTTGGGATTTTTTTGATGATAGCTTTATGACACAAAGAGAATGATTAAATGCCCCAATTTTCACCAAGAAAGCAAAAAATGGATGTATAGTAGTAAATATAAATCTAGAACTAGCTAAAGTTTATAAATTCAGTTTAACTTGTACTGTGATTTCTTATGTTTTTTTCTTATTAGCTTCCTACTTTATTGCAGATAGGAAGTACTGACAAGGTAACAATTGGTCATCAGTATGTTACTCTTGTGTCAGGAAATTACCTAGCCATGATCCTGTGCCTGGCTGTTTAAAGAGAGTTACTACACCGACCAGCCAAGCCTCTGCTGATCAGTCCATCTGTCAGGTTTCTGACTTGATGTCCAATCCAAGAGCCAGGTGGGGGATTAACTCTTCATGATCTACTGATTTTCCTGACATTCTGATTGTGGCTAATTTCTGGATTAACCCCTCAGTCACTCAAGGTTTCTGCTTGTTTTGACCCTGCTTGTCTATTACTTTTTGACCTCGGTCATTCTAGTACAGGGGTATTCAACTGGCGGACCCCGGCATGCACCCGGGTGGCAGCTCTCATGGGGCTTTCAATACAGATGGAAGCGCTCATTGCTGGAGAACAGGGAGCTGATGTCACTCAACGTTCTGCTACCCCACTCCTCCCCTCCTTCAGGCCGGCTGCCCTGTGAATGGTGAAGCAAGAAGACTTCTCCTGCTCCACCATTCAGTCTACACAGATCGCGCTGCAGGCAGATGTGGGCGGAGCCTGTAGATTGGAAATCTGCATAAGCTCAGCCCACACAGTGCTGCAGAGCGATCTGTGCCTGCAGTGAATGCAGGACTGTGAGCTTCAGGAACGGGACAAGGTGAGTAGGTGCTGTGTGTTTTGTTTGTTTTTTTTTAGTACAGAGGGGGCACAGAGGACATTATCACTATGGAGGGGGCAAAGAGGACTTTATCACTATGGAGGAGGCACAGAGGACATTATCACTATAGAGGGGCACTGAGGGCTTTATCACTATAGAGGGGGCACTGACGCTTTATTACTATGGATGGGGCACTGACGCTTTATTACTATGGATGGGGCACTGAGGGCTTTATCACTATGGAGGGGGCACAGAGGACATTATCACTATGGAGGAGGCACAGAGGACAGTATCACTATGGAGGGGGCACACAGGACTTTATCACTATGGAGGGGGCACACAGGACTTTATCACTATGGAGGGGGCACACAGGACTTTATTACTATGGAGGGGGCACAGAGGGCTTCATTACTATGGAGGGGGCACAGAGGGCTTTATTACTAGGGGGGGGCACAGAGGGCTTCACTAATATGGAGGTGGCACAGACGTCTTTATTACTATGGAGGGGGCACAGGGGGCATTACTTATGTGAAGGGGCACAATGGGCATTTTTACTATGGAGGGGGCACAATGGGCATTACTACTATGGAGGGAGCACAGAGGGCATTACTAATGTGAAGGAGGCACAAAGGATATTTTTACTCTGGAGGGGGCACAATGGGCATTTTTATTCTGTGGGGGCACAATGGGCATTTTTAATCTGGAGGGGGTACAATGGGAATTTTTACTCTGGAGGGGGCACAATGGGCATTGCAAAAGTGACAGGGGCACAATGGACATTTCTATTCTGGAGGGGGCACAATGGGTATTGCAAATGTGAAGGGGGCACAATGGGTATTTCTATTCTGGAGGGGGAACAATGGGCATTTCCAGTGGCGTAGCTATAGGGGAAGCAGGGGAAGCGACTGCTTCAGGGCCCGAGCTCAGCAGGGGCCCGGGAGCAGTAGCAGGGATGTGGCAAATCAGCAGGGTAATATTTCTATTTCTCTCTCTTTCCGGGGGTGGGGGGATCGTAACGCTGCGCATTGAAACAAGAGGAGAGGGGAGAGAGGGATTCTCCTACCTCTCCTCTGCGCTGCTGTACTGTATAATCTGATTGGTGGAGGAGCAGTAAGAGGAAGCTGCTGCTCCACCAATCGTTTCAAGTAATACTTCAGTCACAAACAGGGCCCGCTCCCAGACTTCCAGAAGCACCATGTGGACCCTGCATGTGACCCTCTGCACTCCTGCCTGCCCGGCAGGCTGCCTCTCTTACCTGCCCCTCCACCTTCCTTGTAGTGCCACCTGGCCTCCTGCTCTGGCTGTAACAGACATCCAGGAAGCAGGAACAACCCAGAGCAGCACTGTCTCAGCCATCTGAGCATTGCTGCAGCCTGCCAGCCAGCCAATACAGCAGACCTTCAGACTCACTGCCAGCCTGACCAACAGTGGTAAGTTTGTGCCCCCTGCCTTGTACTGCACCCCCTATGCTGTATTCTGCTCCCTGCCCTGTACTGTACCCCCTATGCTGCACTATGTGTGCCCCCTGCCCTGTACTGTACCCCCTATGCTGTATTCTGCCCCCTGCCCTGTACTGTACCCCCTATGCTGCACTATGTGTGCCCCCTGCCCTGTGCCCCTTATGCTGTATTCTGTCCCCTGCCCTGTACTGTGTCCCCTATGCTGCACTATGTGTGCCCCCTGCCCTGTACTGTACCCCCTATGCTGCATTGTGCCCTCTATGCTGTATTATGCGTGCCCCCTGCCCCCTATGCTGTATTTTGCCCCCTGCCCTGTACTGTACCCCCTATAATGCACTGTGCCCCCTATGCTGCACTGTGTGTGCCCCCTGCCTTGTACTGTGCTCCCTATGGTGCACTGTGTGTGCTCCCTGCACTGCACTGTGTGTGCCCCTGCCTTGTACTGTGTCCCCTATGCTGTACTATGTGTGTCCCCTGCCCTGTACTCCCTGTGCTGTATTGTGCCCTCTATGCTGCCCTGTACCCCTTGCTGTATTCTGCCCCCTGCCCTGTGCTGTGCCCCCCATTCTGCACTGTGTGTGCCCCTTGTACTGTGCCCCCATGCCTCCTATCCTGTACTGTACTTGTTGACCGGTACTGTGCCCCGTATGCTGCCATGTGCCCCATATGCTGTACTGTGCGTCCCCCACCCCGGCCTGTACTGTGTGCCCCTGCACTGTACTGTACCCCCTATGCTGTATCTTGCCCCATGCTTTGTACTGTGCCCCCCATGCTGCACAGTGTGTGCCTCCTATCCTGTACTGTACTCCTTGCCCTGTACTGTGCCCCATATGCTGTCATGTGCCCATATGCTGTACAGTGCGTGCCCCCCCGAGCTGTACTGTGAATTTTGCCCCCTGCCTTGTGCCCCCCATTCTGCACTGTGTGTGCCCCCTGACCTGTACTGTACCCCCTGTGCTGTATTTTGCCCCCTGCCCTGTACTGTGTCCCCCATGCTACACAGTGTGTGCCTCCTGCCCTGTACTGTACGCCCTATAATGCATTGTGCCCGCTATGCTGTCCTGTGCCCCTGCCTTGTACTGTGCCCCCATGCTGCACTGTGTGTGCCCCCTGCCCTGTGAACTCTCCCTTACATATGCACATATAGGGTGCCAGGATAGTCATGAAGTGGGGGGGCCCATACAAAATTTTGCTGTGGGGCCCAGTCAGTTCTAGCTACGCCCCTGCACATTTCTACTCTGAAGGGGGCACAGTGCACAGAGGGCATTATTCCTCTGAAGGGGTACAGTGCACAGAGGGCATTACTACTATTAAGGCTACACGCCACTGGTGTTGCTCCTCCTTATATATTTTTTTGTTTTGCAGCTCGGACCTTCATCCTACAGCAAACTCAGGTAAGTGGACCTTTACCAAAAGTACTTGAGTACCCCTGTTCTAGTAGGTCTGCTTCTAGTAAGCTCTCACCAGATTTCTGCTAGCTGACTCTGCAGAGGTAACCTGGATCCCTTGTAGCCAAGTCCATCTGGCCTTGCGGCAGGCTCTGGTGGTGAACCTAGGGGTAGCCTTAGCATCCTACCAACCACAGTCGTTAAAGAAGTCTGGTAGCAGTTTCTGAGTTTCCTGGCTGTGGTTCTGGATGGTGACCCATAGTTTTTCTTACAACTGGGTTAGCATGAATGATAAAAAAAATTCTCTAGATTATCATGGACTAAAGCTTTATATCTGGGAATAACTACTGACCTTCAAAGAAACTATACAAAAGCATTGGTTCTCCAGATATGGACACTAGACCACAAAGTAACCAAGACACTACTGACTCATCAGGAATCAAACACTGCCACTGGGTCAACAGGGTTGACTTAGAACTTATTTAGTATAAACAGGATTCAGCTGCGATCCACAGAAAATTCAAGAAGACTGCTGTCTTTAATCTTGTGATACTAAATGCACATTAAAATCATAAAAAATACATAGTAACATAGTAACATAGTTTATAAGGCCGAAAAAAGACATCTGTCCATCCAGTTCGACCTGTTTTCCTACAAGTTGATCCAGAGGAAGGCAAAAAACCCCTGTGCGGTAGAAGCCAATTTTCCTCACTTTAGGGGAAAAAATTCCTTCCCGACTCCAATCAGGCAATCAGAATTACTCCCTGGATCAACAACAACCCATATCTAGTAACTATAACCTGTAATATTATTAACCTCCAGAAATACATCCAGGCCCCTCTTGAACTCTTTTACTGAACTTACCATCACCACCTCCTCGGGCAGAGAGTTCCATAGTCTCACTGCTCTTACCGTAAATAATCCTCTTCTATTTTTGTGAACAAACCTTCTTTCCTCCAGGCGCAGAGGATGTCCCCTCGTCATGGTTACTGTCCTTGGGATAAAGAGATCATGGGAGAGATCTCTGTACTGACCCCTGATATATTTATACATAGTTATTAGATCTCCCCTCAGTCGTCTTTTTTCTAAAGTGAATAACCCTAATTTTGATAATCTTTCTGGGTACTGTAGTCCACCCATTCCAGCTATGACTTTAGTTGCCCTCCTCTGAACCCTCTCCAGCTCTGCTCTGTCTGCCTTGTTCACAGGAGCCCAGAACTGTACACAGTACTCCATGTGTGGTCTGACTAGTGATTTGTAAAGTGGCAGGACTATGTTCTCATCACGGGCATCTATGCCCCTTTTGATGCAACCCATTATCTTATTGGCCTTGGCAGCAGCTGTCTGACACTGGTTTCTGCAGCTTAGTTTGCTGTTCACTAAAATTCCTAGGTCCTTTTCCATGTCAGAGTTACCCAATGTTTTACCATTTAGTATGTACTGGTGACTTGCATTATTCCTTCCCATATGCATAACCTTACATTTGTCAGTGTTAAACCTCATCTGCCACTTCTCTGCCCAAGCCTCCAGTCTATCCAGATCCATATGCAGCAGTGTACTGTCCTCTTCTGTGTTAATTACTTTACACAGTTTAGTGTCATCTGCAAAAATTGATATTTTACTGTGCAAGCCTTCTACAAGGTCATTAATAAATATATTGAAGAGAATAGGGCCCAATACTGACCCCTGTGGTACCCCACTAGTTACAGTGACCCAATCTGAGTATGTACCATTAATAACCACCCTCTGTTTTCTATCACTGAGCCATTTACTTACCCACATACAGACATTTTCTCCAAGACCAAGCATTCTCATTTTATATACTAACCTTTTATGTGGTACCGTGTCAAATGCTTTGGAGAAGTCCAGATATACGATATCCATTGATTCCCCGCGGTCAAGTCTAGAACTTACCTCCTCATAGAAACTGATTAAATTGGTTTGACACGACCGATCCCTCATGAAGCCATGCTGATATGGAGTTATTTGCTTATTTTCATTGAGGTACTCCAAGATAGCATCTCTTAGAAAACCTTCAAACAGTTTACCCACTACAGATGTTAAACTTACCGGCCTATAGTTCCCGGGCTCTGTTTTTGGACCCTTTTTGAATATTGGCACCACATTTGCTATGCGCCAATCCTGTGGAACACTCCCTGTCAGTATAGAGTCCTTAAATATCAAGTATAAGGGTCTGGCAATGACATTACTTAATTCTCTTAGGATACGTGGGTGTATGCCATCCGGTCCTGGCGATTTGTCTATTTTAATCTTTTTAAGACGCCCCAGTACTTCTTCCTGGGTCAGACAGGACACTTTTAAAGGGGAATTCACTTTTATATTCTGCATTTCATCTGACAGTTTATTTTCCTCAGTGAATACAGTGGAGAAAAAAATATTTAAGAGTTTTGCTTTCTCCTCATCGCTCTCTGCTACTCCCCCCTCACTACTCTGTAAGGGGCCGACACCTTCAGATTTATACTTTTTAGTATTTATATAATTGAAGAACATTTTAGGGTTAGTTTTACTCTCTTTAGCAATTAGTCTTTCAGTCTCTAGTTTAGCTGCTTTTATTTGTCTTTTACAAATTCTATTTTTTTCCTTATAGTTTTTCAATGCTTCCTTGCTCCCCTCCTGTTTTAGTGATTTAAATGCTTTCTTTTTGTCATTTATTGGTTTTTTTACAGTTCTATTTATCCACATTGGTTTTTTTCTTGTTTCTTATAATTTTATTCCTATACGGTATGTACCTCTCACAATTAGATATTAGGATGCTTTTAAAAATATCCCATTTTGTGGCTGTATTTTTATTTTTGAGGATTTTGTCCCAGTTAGTTAGACCTATGGCCTCTCTTAGATGGCTAAATTTTGCATTTTTGAAGTTTGGTATTTTTGTTCCTCCCTGAAGAAATGCTTTTTTTAATGACAATTTAAAGGTTATTATTTGTACTGTATCTAATAATAAAATAAGTAACCACCTAATAATTACCGTATTTTTCGCTTTATAAGACACACTTTTTTCCCCCCAAAAGTAGGGGGAAATTGCAGTGCGTCTTATAAAGCGAATACTAGTGAACGCTTCCATTATGGAAGCGCTTACTTGTATGTATTAGGTGCCGGGAGTGGGGAAACATACTCACCCTCCTGCGCTGCAGCTCCGTTCCGGTGCTCCTCTGTCTTCTCCTGTCGGGGATGTAGTGCGCGCACTATGACCTGATGCTGCAGCACCGTCAGGAGAAGACAGAGGAGCGCCGGATCTAGAGTGGAGCTGCGGCGCAGGAGAGGTAAGAGAGTTTTTTTAAATTTAATTCTTATGGGGCTGATGGGCTGATCTGAGGTCTAATGGGGGCTGAGTGGGCTGATCTGAGATCTGATGGGGGTTGAGTGGGCTGTTATGGGGGCTGAGTGGGCTGATTTGAGGTATGATAGGGGCTGAGTGGGCTGATCTGAGGTCTGATGGGAGCTAAGTTCGCTGATCTGAGGTCTGGTGGGGGCTGAGTGGGCTGATATGGGGGCTGATGGGGGTTGAGTGGGCTGATCTGAGGTCTGATGGGGGCTGAGTGGGCTGATCTGAGGTATGATGGGGGTTGAGTGGATGATTTGAGGCCTGTTGGCTGTCTGAAAGGGCTGATCTGAAGTCTGATGGGGGTCTGACAAGGAGTGCTGATATGGGGGTCTGATGTGATGTCCTGAAATTTATGGGGGTCTGATATGAGGATCTGATATGAGGTCTGATGAAAAATATATTTTTTTTATTTTCCTACTCTAAAATCTGGGGTGCGTTGTATCATTGGGTGCGTCTTATAAAGCGAAAAATACAGTATTACATTTTCCCATGGTCAGTGTGAAAGAAGTTATGATATTTTTCATGTTTTTAGATAATCACAAAAAAAGTCAGATGAGTGGCCACAAAGAATGGCATTTTTCATAAACTGATTTCCTTAAAAACTCTTATAAAGAAATGTGTGTCTTTCAATTATGTTAATGAGAGAGCTATTATGCACTTCTAATTTACATGAACTATAGAGCATTTCTGTTCTGACATTCCTGATTATTATACGCCTGAAGACCCAACAGATTTTAAAAATGAATATTAGATTTTAAAAAACTTATTAGAAGTTGGCAGATGCAGTTCAAAACTAATGATACAGCTACAGTTTTACACGGCCTTTATTCCGTGCTAGATGCCATACTAGGATATTCTTTAGTTAAAGGGCTATTCCTATCTTATAAAGTGATGACATATTTGTTATCACCTTATGATCCTGAGAATGAAGGGGGCACGCTCTGGTTTTGCACTTCTGATCATCGGCTGTGCAGGGAATGCAGAACAGCACTTGTTCACTTCAATAGGACTATCCTGCAGTTACACGAAGGGGGCACAGCACTAAATCAACTTTAGGCCGCAAATTGCAGATCTGCAAACCATGGATACTGGCCATGTGTGTATTCTGCATTTTGCGGAACGTAACTTCTTGCCCTCTATGTCTTATCCTTGTCCATAAAAAAGGGCCACGGAACGCACATATGGATGCAGACAGCACAGGAGTGTGCTGATTGCATCTTTTGCGGCCCATTGAAGTGAAAAAAGGGATAGGCTATCTTAACAATGTACCATTGCTTTATAAGATGGGAATAACTCTTTACGATCTCAACACTAATGTACTGTATGTCAGGAAAATTTACGAGAAGATATGGACTTTTAAGGGGGGAGGGGCTTCAAATGCGCCAACAGCTGGTGTAAAGTTAGAAGCAGAACAGGAATCTAATAATGCACAAAATTTACACTCAGTACTTATATCCACAGACATTAGGACCATCATATGTCCAAGTCCTAAAAGCTGCCCTTCCACAAGAAAAAATAATTAATGCAACTGTGCCAAATAGTGAACAAAACTAGCTATAATTGCATATACAACAATCAAAAAATATAAAAAGAGTAAATCCTCCACACAAATACAATTAACTGCTGAATACTTTTGATTATACCCAATAAATAAAAGGTAAAAATAAATATTTACAGAAAAAAAAGAGAGAAAATACATTGGGGGACCCTTATTAAGCTATTTATGCAACCATATATTTTAGTTTGTTGCACACCAAGCAGGAGGATGCATCAAATTTATGAGAGGCCTGCGCCTCTGCATAAATTTGACGCATCATCCGGCTGCGCAGGGGGAAACAAGACATGCAATGGAAACACCAGTAATGATAAATGTCCCCCGTTATCTACTGCATATAACTGGATAGCTCAGGAGTTGAAGCAGTCGGGTCAATATATACCAATGCGTATCACCAAATAACATGGCTAGTAACACATTGTTCACCATTTGGCTCAGTTGCATTCAATTGTGGTTTTTGGGACTGGGGCGTATCATGGTCTTACTCCTTGTGTATCTAAGCAGTAGTAGTTTTGTAGTTTTTAAGTTTTTTTTTTCTCTTTTTGTCTCCTCTTGTCTTTGCCGACTTCTTTAATAATGTTTTTATTGTAATTATACCACCTCAATAAGACCCTCTAAAACATATATTTTATTAAATCCAATTAAAAAGTCGAAATTCATATACTAATTGCACAAACAAAACAAAAAACATTTATACTGCACATTCCTCATCCATGTGTTAGATCGATGTGACAAGGAATTAGGGGGTGAGTATGAGTTCTAGCCCTGTTAAGGCCCTCCTATAGAACTCAGCCCAGGGACATCCCCGTGTGGTAGGGATTCCCTGTCCTCGAGCCTCCCCTAAATGGACCCTAGAAGGCCCTACATACACTCATACTAATGCATGAAGCGTCCCCAACACGTTTCCCCCAGTCAAATGGGTTCATCAGGGGGGATACAAGCCTATAGTCACACACAGAGTTAATGTGTATAAATAGTGCACCCTATATTAGGGATCAATCACAATATCCCGATAGCTAGTGTAGGTCTATGCAACATAGGAGAGAGATACCACTGTTTATGAGGGCCGGCAGGAAACAATCACATAGTTCATCATCAGATGATCTGCAAAACAGTGTATACAATAATCACACTCAATCCTGGCAAAACATCACAATGCCGGTATATAAATAAACCTCTGACACTTACCCTACTATGTGGTCCTGCTCAAACTGTATCTCTCCTGCTCCCAGCAAGCGATACAACTTGCTGGGAAAGAACTTCCCTCTTTTATGTTTAAGCCGGGCGTATGTCCGCGCTCAAACGCGCCGACGCCACGTGATCACGATCCGATCACGTGGCCGGAACTTCCGGTTCAGTGGAACGCATCAATGAAACGCAACTCCACCGATACAGGAGGCTCAGTAGTCTCATGTGCTTTCTCCATGCCTCTAAAAGGTTTGAAACTACTGGCACATACTTGCGCTATATCCATACTCCTAAGGGGCTTAAAACTACTGGCACACAATACCATGTTATTTCCTATATAGAGGGGTTATTAAGCATATCTGGTTCATTGTGATTAAACATATATTGTATTTCATCGTGATTTTATTTATGCAAATACATTTTATCTGTGTCAATAGAAAATGGTGTTGTTATTTGATACCCAATACTTATATATTTATACAGAATGGTGCAGTTTGATAAAATAGCGCTCATTCTGTTAAAGATTAATATCCTGGGTGCTTCTCGCACCCCTGACTCAGCTGAGGAACCAAGTACAGAATTCCCACGGAGGACATAGCGGAATATATTAATTCATTTATAAAAAACAGCTAAACGTAAGCCGTTCATTCAACCCCAGAGGGGACTGGGATCGAAACCTATAGATCCATTCAGTTTCTCTCTGCAGGATCCTTCAGTCCCAGTCACCTCCACGTATCGGTTGAGACACCATCTCCAGTACTGAGAATTTCATCGATTTTGGGTCACCCCCATGGACTTCTCTCATATGGCTAGCCACCGGTGTGTCCTTCTTTTTTAACACATCGTTCACATGTTCACAAATCCTTCTTCTCAGTTCCCGTTTTGTTTTTCCAACATAGTCTTTGGGGCATGTGCATTGACATATGTACACTACCCCCCTACTCTTACAATTAGTGAAATTCTTCAAGAGCACCCTTTCCTTCGTGGAAGAGCATATAATGCACTTGTCTGTGGAGACAAATTCACAGGCCTTGCATGAGCCACACCTAAACATCCCTTTTGGTTGTCTATCCAGCCATGTCCCCGCACCGACCGGTGCCACATAGTGACTGTGCACCAGTCGGTCGCGGAGGCTCCTACCCTTCCGGTAGGTTAGACTAGGAGTGCTCGTGATTACCCCAGTCAAGTCGCAGTCAAGAGACAGTATTGGCCAGTATTTATTGAGGATCTCACGGATCTCTCTATTAGCCATGTCCCCGCACCGACCGGTGCCACATAGTGACTGTGCACCAGTCGGTCGCGGAGGCTCCTACCCTTCCGGTAGGTTAGACTAGGAGTGCTCGTGATTAGTCAAGTCGCAGTCAAGAGACAGTATTGGCCAGTATTTATTGAGGATCTCACGGATCTCTCTATTAGCCACGTCGTAGGTCGAAATCAGACGAAACTGCGCCCGATCCTCTTTTACTTTTACCCTTGGGCTCAAAAGTACGCCCCGATCTTCTAAGTGTGCACGTTGGAAGGCTTGTTTTAAAACCCTCTCTGGGTATCCCCTGTTCTTAAGTCTCCCAAATAAATCTCTTGATTCTTGGTGGAAGTATTCTGTATTGGAGCAGTTCCTACGTATCCTAAGATACTGCCCCCAAGGGATGCCCCTTTTTTTAAAGAGGGAGGATCATGACTGCTCCAATGTAAAATGGAGTTAGTGGCTGTTGGTTTCCTGTACATATTGGTGGTTAACTTGTCCCCATTTCTTTTAACTAAAACATCAAGAAAGGTTATACTGTCCCTGTGAATTTCATAAGTGTACCTCATCCCAATATCATTTATGTTGAGGTCATTGATAAATGCAACAAATTCATCATGCTCACCATTCCATATAACAAAGACGTCGTCTATGAAACGCATCCAAAAAACAATCTTTTCATTCCACCACGTCTGGTGGTCAGGAAACACGGTTTTGTCCTCCCACCAGCCCAGGAAGAGATTTGCATATGTGGGGGCACAAGGGATCCCCATAGCAGTCCCCCTGAGCTGGTGGTAGAACCGTGCATCAAATATGAAGAAGTTATGGGTGAGAACATACCGCAGTAGTAGTAGAATGAATGAATTGTGAAATCGAAACTGAGTACCTCTAGTGCTTAAATAATATGCCACTGCTCCCAATCCCTTTTCATGTGGGATTGAGCTATACAGTGACTCAACATCAATGCTTGCTAGCCAACATGATGGTTCTATATTTAACGTATCAATTTTATTGAGAAAGTCCATAGTATCCCTTGTGTAAGAAGGGAGAGCGGTCACAAACTCTCCGAGCACCTTATCTAGGTATACCCCACTATTTTGAATAAGGGAGCCAACCCCTGAGACGATTGGTCGTCCCTTCAAGGGGTTCACCCCCTTATGAATCTTCGGGAGCCCATAGAAGGTTGCTATTGTGGGTTTCTCGGGTAACATGAAATTAAACTCAGTCCTGTTTATTACACGTGTACCAAGGCCAATTTCAAGGATATTCCTTAGCTCCAATAAGAATGATTCAGTGGGATCCCTCTCTAGTACCTGATAGCTATTTCTATCTTTTAGTAAATCATGGCACATTTCACGATACAAATCATGGTCGAGGATGACCAAATTGCCACCCTTATCTGCAGGCTTTATAATTATTGACTTATCCCTCTCCAGTGATCTAAGTGCCTCCCCTTCTTCACGAGTCAGGTTGAAGCTACTTGGGGGGCCGATACTAAGATGTTCAAGATCAGAAATGACCATCTGGAGAAAGATGTCTACATGTTCATAATTAAAATTAGGTGGCATTCTCCTGCTCTTGGGTGACAATTCTGTAAACGGGCCTTCGCCCGGATTGCGGGCCCCCTCCTCCCATAAGTCCATCAGTAGTTCTAAATCCGGGTAACCTTTTTCATTAATACCTAGCTTTTGGCAGGTCTGACGGTTATTATTTTTACAAAATTTGTACCATTTTAGCTTTCTACAGAAAAGATATAAGTCTTTTACATCTTTTCTGTAGAAAGCTAAAATGGTACAAATTTTGTAAAAACAATATATGCATATGTTTTAGAGGGTCTTATTGAGGTGGTATAATTAGATTTAAGTAATATTTGAGACTCATGACCATCTGTATATATTAAGTATTTGCTATAAGATAATGTTATTATTGGTTTATTTCCTAAGCTCTCACTGATTTTTTTTTTTTAAATCACACACCACTATTTTCTTGTATTGTTGCAATTACTGTTTTGCGTCTTTTGGAGCAGCTATTGCGATATGTAGCAGTGCATGCCTATTACTAACTATTTACTATGCACCAAATTTATCATAAAGTATGGGCCACCACAATGAATTTAGCACATCTTTAGTCTGTCTCATCTGAGATTATGTTTTGTACTCTCCCTGCCAAAAACAGGTGATCAAGTATGTTCCTAGCAGCAGTGTTCTCTCCGACTTCGCCCAGTCTAGCTCGGCTTGATTGACAGGTCTCTCCTTATAATAGGGAGAAAGCTAATCAACCCGAGATGGGTGGGTAGACGTTGATGAGGAGCTGCCTCTGTGACACTTTTCCCACAGTATTACTTAGGCTCCATTCACACGTCTGTATTTTTGCACATCCTGGAAAACGGTCAGTTTTTTGCGGATCCGTTGTTCCGCAAAAAACTCAGTTTTTCCAGGACATCTGTTCCGTTTTTCCGTAAAAAACGGAAAGGATGTATCCATATGTCATCCGTTTTTTGCGGATCCGCAAAAAACGGAAGGATGAATAACATCTTTTTTTTCACCCCTCCTGGAACGGAATCCGCAAATACGGATGACATGCAGATGCCTTTCTGCATGTCTTCCGCATTTTTTGCGGATCCATAGACTTTCATTGTGCTACGGACCGCAATTCGGAAGAAAAGTAGGACAGGAGGATTTCTTTATGCGGACAGTCGGAACGGACACACGGATGCGGACACCACACGGTGTACTGTCCACATTTTTTGGGACCCATTGAAATGAATGGATCCGCATCCTATCCGCATAATTGTCCGCAATTGCGGAAACGGATGCGGAAAGGATGCGGACACATTATACGGACGTGTGAATGGGGCCTAAGTAAAACATAGCTATTTGTAACTAGGGAACATGCCCCTATTTCAGTTTCAGTTGCAAAAATTTCTATATCAGAATCTGCTGCGTGTGAAGGCACCCTTAGAGGTTCTGAATTACTAGTGAACTTGAACTAGCATTTCCCTTTAGTCACCAGTATATCAAAGGGGTTTTCTAGGATTATAAATAATTATTTAGAATTATTTATTTATAAGTAACATTATTACCTTTTATGATTTCAGCTTTATAAAAGTATACAAGTAAAATAAAGAGTTCATCAATAAATGATGCTGTCCTAGGTGCCTTCCTCTAATCACATACTATGGTTCATGTACTAACATTCTTAACCGTTTTTTATTTATTTTTTTAATTCAACCTGAGAGAGAGATTTTGTAGCCAAATCTTATTTTATGGCCTATTCAAATGAATGGACCCAAGGAAATTTGCTCAACTCTTGGTGGATCTTCTGTCAGCGGGTTATATACTAAGTCTGGCGTGTGAAATGCCAGTCTTCAGTAAATGATCCCCATTATGTCCAGGCTGTTTTATTGTCAATGTGACAATGCCAATGTTCACTTTAGTTATCGCCCATATATTTTTCCACACACAAACACTGTCAGGCTTCCTCAGTAAAGAACTATTTGAACAAGTGGAGGTCATTTAAGTTAAAGAAAAACAATTGAACATGCTACAAACCAAGGAAAATGTCTGCACACTGAAGAATAGCATTTCTTAGCTTAGCTGCTTTTCATTTTGTGTTGACCTTCCCAAAGTCATAGATGATAGAAGAATACAAGATTACTTTATTTTGCGTTGGAAAACAAAGAATGATAGAATTTCCCCATAGTAAATCATTGACAACCCCAATGTAGCTGTCACTGAATGTCAGCAGGATGAATTTCAATGACCATCTTGCCTGTTTCAGAATCCTATGCCAGAATTAAAAAAACCTGCTAGCAGCCTTGATAATAACCTAAGGGACAACATATCAGTTTCGTAAAGGAAAAACTCAGCGCAACATTTTCAGATATATACCTTTCATTTATGTTATTTTCAGATCTGACTGATTTAAAGACACATCTGACCTTCTAGATATATCAGATGTAAACTATCTCAGCTTTCCTGACATATTAGGGGTCATTTACTATCCAAAAATACGCCTATATTGGGTGTATTTCTGGTGCAGATTGCGGCGCAAATAACCTTTTGACTTCCCCCCGCTAACGGCAGGTCTATAGAAAGTGGGTGTGGAATGGACGGAGAAGAGGACAGGCCGTCCAGCCAGTCTCATTTATCATTTACTACGCCTGTTTTAGATGTAGAAAACAGTCTAAATGTAAGACAGCTCGGAAGATGTATAACATTTAGAACTGGCGCTGGATACGCCGAAGTTATGGAGTGTCCGGCATCTCTTCATAACTTCGGCAGATCCACCATCAACTACAGGGATTATTAAGACTGGCGTCTAAAATGCCAGTCTTAATAAATGTCCCCCATTGTTTTTAGTAATTACTTGTATTCACTAAGGAGTATCGTTGTTAGAACTTGTGTTGTGCTGCTTCTCTGTTATTAACGCTAGACATGTATAAATGAATTGACTGGATGAGCCACTCCCCTTTTCACATGGATGTGTCTCCACACAGTCTGGCACTGGCAGCAGTACTTAGACAATGTCAGACTGTGTGAAGAAACACCCCCTGGCTCAACTTGTAGTATCCAGTTATGGATTTACACACTGAGAATTAAAATATTTGATTAAGCAGTCATGTCAGGAGATCCACAGGTCTAGGGGGGTACTGCTTGGCAGGCTGTCATTGTTCTGAGAACATTATTGTAGAATGCATCCATTAAAGGTGCACTGTTAGAGACTGGCACTATATGGCACTTTTACAGACTGACACTTTTATGGGGATAAGGTGACTAACTCTTATGAAACCATAGTAGTAGGGCCTGTTATAGAGGCACTGTAGTACAAAATGATACATGGTTCTTAAAATTTTTAATAAATAAAGATCTGAAAAGTGTGACGTGCATTTGTATTCAGCCTCCTGTACTCTGATACCCCGAAATAAAATCTAGTGTGATCAATTGCCTTCAGAAATCACCTAACCCTAGTAATCAGAGTCCACCTGTGTGTAATTTATTCTCAGTATAACTATAGCTTTTCTGTGAAGGCCTCAGAGGTTTGTTAGAGAACATTAGTGATCAAACAGTATCATGAAAACCAAGGAACACACCAGATAGGTCAGGAATAAAGTTGTCGAGAATTGTAAAGGAGGGTTAGGTTATAACTGACAGCCCAGGCAAGGAAAGCACTAATTATAAAAGCAGCCAAGGGGCCCATGGTTACTTTGGAGGAGACGCAGAGATCCACAGCTCAGGTGGGAGAATCCGTCCAAAGGACAACTACTGTATTATGTATGTACTCCACAAATCTGCAAAAGCCATTTTTGAAAGCAAGCCATTAGAAGTCTCATTTTCAGTTTGCCACAAGCCATGTAGGAGACACGGCAAACATGTGGAAGAAGGTGCTCTGGTCAGATGACACCAAAGAAGAATTTTCTGGCCTAAATACAAAACGCTGTGTGTGGCACATCACCCTGAAAACACAACCCCCACCGTGAAACATGGTGGTGGCAGCATCGTGCTGTGGGGATGCCTTTCTTCAGCAGGGACAGGGAAGCTGATCAGTTGATGGGATGGAGCTAAATACAAGGCAATCCTGGAGGAAAACTTGGTACAGGCTGCAAAAGACTTGAGAATGGGGTGGAGGTTCACCTTCCAGCAGGACAACCACCCTTTACATACAGCCAGAGGGTTTAAGGGTTTAGATCAAAGCATACTGTAGTCATGGGTTAGAATGGCCCAGTCAAAGTCCAGACCTAAATCCCATTAAGAATCTGTGGCTTGAAAATTGTTGTTCTCAGATGCTCTCCATCCAATCTGACTGAGCATGAGCTATTTTACACAGAAGAATGGGCAAAAATTTCAGCCTGAAGATGTACAAAGCTGGTAGAAACATACCTCAAAAGTGTAATTGCGGGCTGAATACAAATATATACCACACTTACCAGATTTTTATTTAACAACAATTTTGAAAACCATGTATCATTTTCTTTTCACTTCACACATACTTGCTACTTTGTGTTGGTCTGTCACATAAAATCCTTATAAAATACAATTATGAAAAACATGTTACACATGAAGTGACAGCAACAGTATGAAAAGCGGCCAATTTATTGAAGTATTTACGGCCCTCCTGTGGCATAAACAAACAAAACAAGTTATGCAATAATTAACAATTTTTGCAAGGTCCAAGAGATTTACTATAATTTACACCAGAAACTGATATGAATCACAAATTAAATCTACATCAGCTCCTATTGTAGCTGACCTACATTTCAACTACTGGACCATGGCAAGCCAGGGCCTGTGCCTCTTAATAAAATTTGGCATACTTTATTCATGAAATCTTTTTAATAAGATGAGCATGTGAAAGGCCGGTCTTAGCATAATTTAGGTGTTAACATGTATGAGTTATGTCAACATACACTAGATAGCCAAATGTGAAAATGAAAAAGGTGAAGAGATAATCTGATTTGTAGCTGTGCTAGTTTGTTATTTTAAGTAGACACAAACAAATCTATTCTAAACAAATCCAATTTGTTCCAAACATTTAGGTCAAATCAAAATGATTTTTGGAGATTTGATTCAGGTAAATTTCTCAAAATGGTATCAGATGTTTCAGATCAGAACAGAAGAAGATCACAAGTCCCAAGGTGGTGTGTTTGTATATACACTAGCAGGCACTTGCCACCAAAAAACGAACATTTTCAGACCATTTTTAATGGAAAAATATTCTACAGTCCTGTTTGTTTTTAAAAAGGCTGATGACTAAATATAAGGTATGTTAAAGGGAACCTGTCATCTCCAAAACACCCCCTGAACTAGAGTAAGCTGTGTATAGTGTAAGTGACGTTGAGTCCGGTTACGTAAGTTTTATCTTCATACTCACTTCCATTCCGACTCTGTGCTCCCACAAACCAGCAGTAAAATGCACTCACTGGACTCCAGTGCTCACTCACATAATGGAGAGGACTCAAAGAAGAGTCCAGTGAGTGCATTTTACTGCTGGTTTGTGGGAGCACAGCGTCAGAATGGAAGTGAGTATGAAGATAAAACTTACATATTCGGATTCAGCATCACTTACACTATACATCTCTTACTCTAGCTCAGGGGATGTTTCGGAGATGACAGGTTCCCTTTAAATAGGAGCTAATATGTCATGACATATGTCTTATTTACTTCCCCTTCAATTCTAATTCTGTATAGTGTTATAGGTCATTTCATCCTATGATCTCTGAACTGAATAGTCAAACTAAAGTATAGAACACAATGCAATATTTATTAACTGTATGTTCAGGGAGTACATCTAGAACCAGAAACATAAGACAGTTTTCTGTGAAGAAGAACTAGTAGACGTCCAGTATTGGCAAGGTGCCTGCTGTCAGTGACTCTGGTAGTTACAATGATTACAGCACTTGGTGCCATGTATAATTAAAGAGTACCCACCACCCTTGTGAGTAGTATGAACACTGCTCCTGTTGCATCACTATACCCTTTATTTCAGCGAACATTTACTTTCTTTTGAGTATTCTGTTTCGGGTCTTTATTTATGTCAGAATCTGCATGGCTGTCTCATAGCTGAAAATTAAATGGACTTCTTATTAAAAAATAAATACACTTTAATGTCCTCTGTCGATGTTCATCGGAGGTCAAGCAAAAGTTGTTTCAAACGCTGTGCATAAAATTCATTAATAATGGAGACGTTGATGTAGATGCTCTTGGAGTGTGCCCTTGTGCATAGACAGGCCGGCTTCTTGCTCTTTTCTAGAACATTTCGAATGCTATTTTTAGTTTGCATGTTACATATGACAATACCCAGTGTACCAAGTGTACTTAGAAATTTGTGGCAGATATTGAGTTATTGTAACTGGAAATCAAATGTTTACGTTTATTAAGTTAAAAGAGTTTCCAAGATTTTAATACTGATGACCTATCCAATGGATCATTCATCAGTATCTGATCGGTAGGGGTCTGACACCCGGGATCCCCGCCAATCAGCTGTTTGAGAAGGCATCAGCGCTCCTGTGAGCTCCACGACCTTCTCCGTGCTTGGTACCGCGCTCAGCTCAGTTAACTTCAATGGGGCTGAGCTGCGTCTAGGCCACGTGACTAATGACCATAGGGAAAGTAGCGAGAAGACCACGGTACTACTGCAAGCACTGTTGCCTTTTTTCAAACAGCTGATCGGCATGGCTCCTGGGTGTCAGACCCCTATGGATGAGATACTGATAGAGGATAGGTCATCAGTATTAAAATCTCTGAAAACCCCATTAATGATTATTTTAGGGAAACTATACTATGTAATATGTATACAGTATAACAGAATATAGAAAGTAGCTGGCATACTGTAATTATTAGAAATGTCTTTGGATCCCTCATAATGGCCATGTTGTATATATGGATTTATAAAGATGCTTTACTATTGTAAAAAAACAATTATAATTTACCTATAATATTTCACCAGTGAAGTATAGGGGTGCATTGTTTACTGGGGCATACTTTTAACTCTGTAATTTAAATCTCAGCATAAGTGAGGAAACGGACAACCTCTTTGGTTGCAATATTTCTAGACATGGACAGTCATATCTCCTATTTGTCCTAAATTATTTGTATTTACTTTGCACGGAATGTCCCTACTGTTCAGCAAAGTTTGCTATTCCCTAGTGGTTTATCATTTCTGAATGTACTGTAACCCAAGCTGGACATTCCACATACAGTTTAGACGTAGATTGTAAATCTGTTTTCCATAAGTGCCTTCTATAGTACCATATATTGTACGTGGCACTCAAGGGTGGAGGGTGGCTGCTCTCAGTAGGAACTTTTAATGAAATCAGCGCTTCCTTTATAGTGTTCTTTTTTCGAGGCAATTAAAAAATGGCCAGATGACATTTATCAAATACAATTGCCGTGGAATCAGAGAGAGAAGGAGCAGAAATAGCACAGGGAATGTGTGCCTTCTGTAGTATTAGATATGTGGGGTACTGCCCCTTGGTTGAGTGGACATATAGAATTTTTATGAAACCTGAATATCGGTTTCAGTAAAAACCTCTAGAAACCTCCTCCACTAAGAAGTTCCCATGTCTAAGATAGAAGTAGCCTGCTGAATGAACTAAAGCTGGCCACACACAAGGCTGAGTTCACACTTCAGTTATTTGTTCAGTTATTTCCATCAGTAATTGTGAACCAAAATTAGTAGTGAGACTACTCAGAGATGAAGTATAATGGAAAGATTTGCACCAGTTCTGTGTTTTTGACCGGCACCACAATAAGGGCTCATGCACACAAACGTATTTTTGGTCCACATCCAATCTGCAATGGGGCTGCAAAATGTGCAGACAGCTCACCGGTGTGCTGTCCACATCCGTATGTCTATTCCACAGCCCACAAAAAAATAGAACATGTACTATTCTTGTCCGTTGTACGGACAAAGATAGGATAGTTCTATGAAGGGTAGGATGTTCTGTTCCTCAAAATGTGGAATGCACACTGCCAGTATCCGTGTTTTGTGGATCCACAGTGTATGAGCCATATCTGATGGAAATGACTGACCAAATAACTGAAGTGTGAACTTAGCCTTAGAGAAATGTTGCCTGAACCCACCGATTTTGACAAGACTTTAAAAAACACTATATATAATATATAGATATATAATATATATATAAGAAAATGCATTATTCTCCCACTCCAGTTTTCTGGCGTCAAAACTTGCAAAACTGGGTTTTGCAGCTTTTTGAAATGCCATTGCGAATCTTTTAGTCACAACTGGCATGTTTATGCTGCTCACATCTGGTTTCTAAAAACAGGTTGTGGCGGGGTCACAGCGTGGTCATGGCAATAGACCATGGCACATTAATAGAGATGAGCGAGTAGTGTTCGATCGAGCCGGTATTCGATCGAATACTACGCTATTCGGCATACTCGATTTCAATCGAGTATAACGGCGATGGCGCACTTAGAATTCGTTTCCCCTCTCACCTTCCCTGGCGCTCTTTTTCCACCAATCACCATGCAGGGGGGGTATGACAGGCCCGCGGAGCACGCTGGCAGCGCGAAAACTGCGTCTACATGGATTGGCTGGAAAAACCATGTGACCTCGAATATTAAAAACTCAGCTCTTCCTGCTCGTTCGCATATGCTGCGTGAACTTAGTCAGGGACAGAGGCTGGAGAAGGGAGAGATAGGTTTTAGCTGTTGGACAGGCAGGAGCGTGATTAAAAGCCCTTATCAGGGCTACTATAGTGCAGTACAGTGATAGCTTTACTACAATATACACTCTGCAGAGAACGGCTGCTGTATTCAGGGATAGCTGCTGGAGTAGGGACAGAGAGAGGCATTAGTGGTGTATTAGGTGCTCTGCTACATACCAAACTATATTTGGCACTACTGTTCTGCGTTCTTTTTGGCTGCAAAACCCTGTTATATACCTAGTGTGTATATGCACCATCTGATCTGGCAGTATACGGCTGTGAATTTTTATTTTTTTTTAAATACAGTTTATTTGGCTCTAGTGTTCTGGGTTCTGTGTGCCTGCAATACCCTTTTTGTATACCAGGTGTAAATACCCACCGTCTGACCTGTTAGTACACGGCTGTGCACCTAGAAATAAAAAAAAAAAAGGCCTTTTCTTTGGCACCTGTACTGTGCGTTCTCTTGCAAAATAATTTTATATACGTGGTGTTAATACCCACCGTCTGATCTGTTAGTACACGGCTGTGTACCTAGAAATATAAAAAAATAGGCCTTTTCATTGGCACCTGTACTGTGCGTTCTCTTGCAAAATAATTTTATATACGTGGTGTTAATACCCGACCGTCTGAACTGTTAGTACACGGCTGTGTACCTAGAAATATAAAAAAAATAGGCCTTTTCATTGGCACCTGTACTGTGCGTTCTCTTGCAAAATAATTTTATATACGTGGTGTTAATACCACCGTCTGATCTGTTAGTACACGGCTGTGTACCTAGAAATATAAAAAAAATAGGCCTTTTCATTGGCACCTGTACTGTGCGTTCTCTTGCAAAATAATTTTATATACGTGGTGTTAATACACACCGTCTGAACTGTTAGTACACGGCTGTGTACCTAGAAATATAAAAAAAAAAAGACTTTTCATTGGCACCTGTACTGTGCGTTCTCTTGCAAAATAATTTTATATACGTGGTGTTAATACCCACCGTCTGATCTGTTAGTACACGGCTGTGTACCTAGAAATATAAAAAAAATAGGCCTTTTCATTGGCACCTGTACTGTGCGTTCTCTTGCAAAATAATTGTATATACGTGGTGTTCATACACACCGTCTGATCTGTTAGTACACAGCTGTGTACCTAGAAATATAAAAAAAATAGGCCTTTTCATTGGCACCTGTACTGTGCGTTCTCTTGCAAAATAATTGTATATACGTGGTGTTCATACACACCGTCTGATCTGTTAGTACACGGCTGTGTACCTAGAAATATAAAAAAAATAGGCCTTTTCATTGGCACCTGTACTGTGCGTTCTCTTGCAAAATAATTTTATATACGTGGTGTTCATACACACCGTCTGATCTGTTAGTACACGGCTGTGTACCTAGAAATATAAAAAAAATAGGCCTTTTCATTGGCACCTGTACTGTGCGTTCTCTTGCAAAATAATTTTATATACGTGGTGTTCATACACACCGTCTGATCTGTTAGTACACAGCTGTGTACCTAGAAATATTAAAAAAATAGGCCTTTTCATTGGCACCTGTACTGTGCGTTCTCTTGCAAAATAATTTTATATACGTGGTGTTAATACCCACCGTCTGAATTGTTAGTACACGGCTGTGTACCTAGAAATATAAAAAAAATAGTCCTTTTCATTGGCACCTGTACTGTGCGTTCTCTTGCAAAATAATTTTATATACGTGGTGTTAATACACACCGTCTGAACTGTTAGTACACGGCTGTGTACCTAGAAATATAAAAAAAAAAAAGACTTTTCATTGGCACCTGTACTGTGCGTTCTCTTGCAAAATAATTTTATATACGGGGTGTTAATACCCACCGTCTGAACTGTTAGTACACGGCTGTGTACCTAGAAATATAAAAAAAATAGGCCTTTTCATTGGCACCTGTACTGTGCGTTCTCTTGCAAAATAATTGTATATACGTGGTGTTCATACACACCGTCTGATCTGTTAGTACACGGCTGTGTACCTAGAAATATAAAAAAATAGGCCTTTTCATTGGCACCTGTACTGTGCGTTCTCTTGCAAAATAATTTTATATACGTGGTGTTCATACACACCGTCTGATCTGTTAGTACACGGCTGTGTACCTAGAAATATAAAAAAATAGGCCTTTTCATTGGCACCTGTACTGTGCGTTCTCTTGCAAAATAATTTTATATACGTGGTGTTCATACACACCGTCTGATCTGTTAGTACACGGCTGTGTACCTAGAAATATAAAAAAAATAGGCCTTTTCATTGGCACCTATACTGTGCGTTCTCTTGCAAAATAATTTTATATACGTGGTGTTAATACCCACCGTCTGAACTGTTAGTACACGGCTGTGTACCTAGAAATATAAAAAAAATAGGCCTTTTCATTGGCACCTGTACTGTGCGTTCTCTTGCAAAATAATTTTATATACGTGGTGTTAATACACACCGTCTGATCTGTTAGTACACGGCTGTGTACCTAGAAATATAAAAAAATAGGCCTTTTCATTGGCACCTGTACTGTGCGTTCTCTTGCAAAATAATTTTATATACGTGGTGTTAATACACACCGTCTGAACTGTTAGTACACGGCTGTGTACCTAGAAATATAAAAAAAAAAAAGACTTTTCATTGGCACCTGTACTGTGCGTTCTCTTGCAAAATAATTTTATATACGTGGTGTTAATACCCACCGTCTGATCTGTTAGTACACGGCTGTGTACCTAGAAATATAAAAAAAATAGGCCTTTTCATTGGCACCTGTACTGTGCGTTCTCTTGCAAAATAATTGTATATACGTGGTGTTCATACACACCGTCTGATCTGTTAGTACACGGCTATGTACCTAGAAATATAAAAAAAATAGGCCTTTTCATTGGCACCTGTACTGTGCGTTCTCTTGCAAAATAATTGTATATACGTGGTGTTCATACACACCGTCTGATCTGTTAGTACAAGGCTGTGTACCTAGAAATATAAAAAAAATAGGCCTTTTCATTGGCACCTGTACTGTGCGTTCTCTTGCAAAATAATTTTATATACGTGGTGTTCATACACACCGTCTGATCTGTTAGTACACGGCTGTGTACCTAGAAATATAAAAAAAATAGGCCTTTTCATTGGCACCTGTACTGTGCGTTCTCTTGCAAAATAATTTTATATACGTGGTGTTAATACCCACCGTCTGAACTGTTAGTACACGGCTGTGTACCTAGAAATATAAAAAAAATAGGCCTTTTCATTGGCACCTGTACTGTGCGTTCTCTTGCAAAATAATTGTATATACGTGGTGTTCATACACACCGTCTGATCTGTTAGTACACGGCTGTGTACCTAGAAATATAAAAAATAGGCCTTTTCATTGGCACCTGTACTGTGCGTTCTCTTGCAAAATAATTTTATATACGTGGTGTTCATACACACCGTCTGATCTGTTAGTACACGGCTGTGTACCTAGAAATATAAAAAAAAGTAGGCCTTTTCATTGGCACCTGTACTGTGCGTTCTCTTGCAAAATAATTTTATATACGTGGTGTTCATACACACCGTCTGATCTGTTAGTACACGGCTGTGTACCTAGAAATATTTAAAAAATAGGCCTTTTCTTTGGCACCTGTACCAGAATTTTATCTTCTTTTTTGTCTAGTTTGGCTTGGGGTCCATGGCAATGTAGAGGAAAGAAGGTTTCCTTGTATGGTCTCACTTTACAGAGAGGTTACATTGTCTTTGGAGTGTATTGTTGAGAGGCTGTGATAGTTGTGTAATAGTGCGACTTGGGCGCGTTATATGCACCCAGACATGCTTCCCCTGCTGTCCCAGTTGCATTCCAGCAGTGTTGGCATCCTTTTCTGAGGTTTCAGGGTGGACTTGGTGACCTCCAAGTGGTCGAATTGAGATTTCCAAGTGGCGAGCATTTTTTTCCCATAGACTTTAATGGGATTCGATATTCGGTCGAATAGTCGAATTTCGCAGTCTATTTCTAATCGAATTTCGAACTTTCGAATATTTCACTATTCGCTCATCTCTACACATTAATCTTTATTTACACCAGAAACTGTTGTAAATAATGACTGAAATCTATGGCACCTCTGAGCTGCCATAGATTTTGGTCTGGTGCACAGACTGCTAAAGGAGGCAGGTAATTTATGTTGAGGCCTGTGCCTCATCCTAAATAAAATGCCTGCTCCAGGCCCTATCAAGATCAGTATAGCACATGCCAGTCTTGTTAAATCAGGGCAGTCACTAGCACTAATTAATATTCTCCATAAACCAACTGCGGCGTGCTGCCCTCCAGGGGAGTAGTCCGGGTGTGTGGGATGCACAGGGTGGGGGGTGGGGTTTGTCTGGTCTCTTTGGACTTTCTCACTCAACTCCTCTAACTTCCTGAAAACATCCTCCTTTGGTGGGAAATGGGAAAACCCACTTCTGCCCAAAGGGGGACAAAATGAAATGATTAGTTTCATTCTTTCTAAAGGACTCTGCCAGAACATATGCCACCTGCTGGAAAACGAGGCACATCACATGTAAAAACAGTTGCATAACAATATTAAGGCACTAAATGAGAAGACCTTGCAATAAATACTGATGGGACACATTGCTAGACATAGGAACCCATAGCCAAGTGACAAAATAGTAGTGTCCAACTCTGTGGTACTACACACTCATCTACAAATTACAGCCAGGATGCTTGTATCATCCGCTCCATATAACATTTCCCTTGGCGTCTACTTGCCAGAGCTATATGCACCTTACATCTTCCTGACAGAATGGTGTGCTGAACACCACAGTATTTCAGTGTTCCTATAATCTCTGACTGGTATGCCAGATATCCCCATTTCTTCTCCAGGTTGTATCAGTTATCTTGTGTTTCTTTTCATAGCTGGTGAGTGGAGTTGCAGTTTAGATACACACTTCTATATGACTTTTACATTTCCGTCTCTCTGGATTATGTGCTCTCCAATACCTACTTGTAGTTTGTATGTAAGAGGCATTTTTATTGATAGCTTGTACATATTTAATGCAATTTGTTGTAATATGCATTGCTGGTGACTATCATTTTCATTTTTTAGCCTCACTCCATTCTGGAGTGTAGGCCTTTGGTGCAGGTGATTGTTGGTGGCTCTTGTACCCCTACTAGATTGAGGACATTTCCCCATTACCTATTTTCACCATAGCTCATGACATATTATCTCACCCCTCTCTCTCTCTCTTCCCTTGCATGCAGATCACACAAATGATTTGTCCTAATGAGCTCTGGTTTTAGTGACCAAGATTCAAAATTAACTGAAACGTCTGAAAGGTTACTTGTGCTGCAATCTACGACTTTTCCCAGCTCACGCCAGGTCTAAGAAAGGGGGAGTGGTGTGGGCTCATTTGTCATTTTCTAAGCCTGTTTTAGGCATAGAAAATGGTCTAAATTTAGACTGGCAGTGGATGCGCTGAAGTTATGTGGAGGCCAGTGTCTCCTTATAACTTCAGAGGATCCACTGCCAGCACAGGGGTTATTAAGACTGGCGTGTTAAATGCCGGTCTTAATAAATGACCCCCATAGTCCTTTGGGTGGCTTCAAGATGGTTTCTCCCTGCTTGGCTCAAGTTGATTGACAGGTCTATCCCTATTTGTGTATAGGACCCACCACTGTGACCCTACTCTCAATTCCTGGCTTGTTTATAAAGTCATCAAGCTGAATTCCCTTTAAAGACTCTCCTAGAAATACAATAATTTGATTTAAGATTAAATATATCATCTAAAACCACAACATTCAGTGCTGTAAAAATTGCTATCAAAAACATATTATGTAAATTACTTTAATAAAGAACAGACGTTAACAGCATGTAGCAATAAAACAGCATCCAAAGTTTGTACTTTTGTGTCTTGGCCAGAATTAAAAAGGTAATGTGCAGCCAAGATCATTAACATGCAGCATTTATTTATGTCTTAAGGTAATTACAGTCTCAATGATACCAGATTCTAAATCACTTATTCTGAAGAAAGTGCTTTGGTCCAATAAAACATGTACTGCAGTTTACTTATTGCCTCTGACTGGCCCATTATTTCTACTCTAGACAGTTGATGTCAATGTTCTGTCTTGGCTTATTGATATGTCTAGTGCAGTCATTATTTATTACCATATTAAACATCGCAGGATGTTTTAACATTTATTTTGTAATAGTTTAGAATAGATCTGAAATCTCAGTGCGCTAATAAACAGCTAGATTATTTTAATGCCCTTTCAAATATAATTCCATATTATAAAATAAGTCAGCAGTTTATACTTTCACGTTAGTCAATTCACCTACATTTATGAAAAAACTAAAGTAGGCAAAAGTGGAAATGTGGTTTTGTAAAACCATCTTGCCTTCCAATAATGTATATTAATGTACAATATCTATAAATTCTATATAAAGAGTGTGCATTATGCATGCTTTTGGAGTATATGTATATCTTAGATATAAGGGAGCTCCTTTAGGCTCCTCTATCCAATCATCTCTCTATAAACTGATTCCTGGCCAAGCTTATATGGGCTTCTGCTTATACATCACCAGGGAGGCAAAAGATGCACCAAAGTAGAGGCTGTACACAGCCATAATTCACTTGTGTGCATGAGAGCAATATATGGTCTATTAACAGAGAGCTAGTGATCCACTAAGATATGGGATTCCTTAGCGGAAAGAAAGAAGGCATACATATTCTTATGGATCCACTGATTACAGATGAAGATGGATCAGTAGTACTGTGGAACCATTGTGCCAAGTAACTGGTTTGATATTGGGCCAGACCCTAAGGACGTTACTCTGGCATCTCCCCAGTATTCACCCTTTAACTCCGATACAGGGATGTGGACTTCGCTGTGGGATAGCGACCAGACCGCTACCTCCTGGCATGGTCCCGGTATACTTGGCAGTTGACCCTCGGACTCAGGAACACAGGTAAGATCAGGAAACATGAAACCACAGGCACAGCCTGAACGGGAACTAAGACTAAAACACAGGTCTCTGGAAGACCACAACAGGCAGACAGGAACAAGAGCAGGGTAAAGCCTTAATCACACATCATTGTTTTGGTTAGTGGTTTCCATCAGTGATTTTGAGCCAAAACCAGGAGTGGCTGTAAACACAGAACAGGTGCAGACCTTTCCTTTATACCTTATGTCTGCCTAGGCTTCACTACTGGGTTTGGCTCACAATCACTGATGGAAATCACTGACTGAAACACTGATGTGTGAATAAGGCCTAACACAGACAGACCACAGAAAGAACTCAGGCAGGAACAGATCAGACATACAAACTGGCAATGATTGAACAGAGAACAGAGCAACAGCACCACAGATTCAGATACAGGAAATATTGCTGTTGCTCAGCCAAGGGTTGGGATCCACAGATCCATATACTTGAGCTCATTACCTCACAGCACCCACAGGTGCACATAAACAGAAAGAGAGATTAACCACTACTGAACAAAACAGAGAGGAGAGACATGCACAATGGTTATGTTTACATCAGAAAGTATTTGTGGGCAGAATGCACAACAAAGAGGTGAATATGCACTGCCACATGGCCCTAGATACATACCACCAGCAACCGGCCCACTTGGCATACAATGGGACACCACAAATATCGAGAGCCACTACGTACAAGACAGATGCAGGTGTGTACTGCCACACTGACACATGACCCTAGATACACACCACCAGTATCCGGCAACCAGTCCACACGGGATACAATGGAACACATGAACTAAGGTCGGAATTCTTATACATGGTGCTTTATATCTGATATATGTTTCTAGTAAACATGCCATAAGCTGCATGTAGGTTTTAGACTCCCATTGCTCATTAGACCCCATCAGACCTTAGATCAGTCTCCCATTCCTCATCAGACCCCCATTGTTTATCAGACCTCAGATCTCAGATTAGACCCCCATTCTTCATCAAACCCCCATCAGAACTCAGATGAAACATAAATGAACTTACCTCTCCTGCTCTGGAGGGCACCCCCACTCACAGATCCACTGCTCTCTGGACTTCTGCTGGCACTTCACTGCATCACCAGGAGCAGTGTATTCTTCGCTCCCCAGTCCTATTGTGTACCATAATGGAAGTGCTCACTAGTGTTCCCTTCATAAGACGCACTGCCTCCCCCCCACACACTTTTGGGGGATAAAAGTGCATCTTATGGTGTGGAATATATGGTATATTTATGTAGCTTATTTCCATGGACACTAGTTTAACCTTATTCACAAATTTCCTGAATTTCTTCCAGAAGGATCCAACCATTAGTTGCTCTGTTCTTCTTTGTTAATTTTCATGACGACCCTGTTCCCTGTTCACTTTACTCATTGTGTAATTTCTAGTGTTGATCGAGCACCAAAGTACTCAGGTGCTCGGGTAGAATACTAGGTGATGCTCGAGTGCTCTACAGAGCACCCTTGAAAAATTATGATTGATGGCCTGCTGCTGACACTCAAAAACATTAGGGGTGAGGGCCTGCTGCTGAGCTGACCCTCTAAAACATTAGGGGCGAGTGCCTGCTGCTGATCTGACCGTCTAAAACATTAGGGGTGAGGGCCTGCTACTGAGCTGACCCTTTAAAACATTAGGGGCGAGTGCCTGCTGCTGATCTGACCGTCTAAAACATTAGGGGTCAGGGCCCGGTGCTGAGCTGACCGTCTAAAACATTAGGGGCGAGGGTCTGCTGCTGAGCTGACCCTCCAAAACATTAGGGGCGAGGGTCTGCTGCTGAGCTGACCCTCTAAAACATTAGGGGCGAGGGTCTGCTGCTGCTGCTCCTATCCCTACACTATATGTCCCTCCTTGCGCAAATGTTATACAGCAGATGCAGTACAGGTAATGTCGTCTTGATTAGCAGTAGAAAAAAATACACTGGATGTCACAGGTATTTAGGATGCACAAACGTTATACAGCAGACGCAGCGCAGGTAATGTCGCCTTGATTAGCAGTGGAAAAAATACACTGGATGTCACAGGTATTTAGGATGCACAAACATTATACAGCACACGCTGCGCAGGTAATGACGCCTTGATTAGCGGCAGAAAAAAAAATACACTGGATGTCACAGGTATTTAGGATGCACAAACGTTATACAGCACCCGCAGCACAGGTGGTGTTAAGGTCAGGCAATTTTGCGCAAATTTTGCCCCAAAAAAACTAGATGTTGCAGCCACATAAAACAATAGTCCTTAAAGGTCTTTTGGGTCTTTTGAAAAGAAAAACTAAACCTGCCTAGCCAAATCCTATCCCTACAATATCTGTCCCTCTTTGCAGTAGCTCTCCCTGACTAAGACTGAGCTGGGTCACATGTCACCGGGTGCTATATAGCACCCGATGACACGTTCCTGGCCTGCCAATCACTGTAATGCCAGTAGCCAACATGGCTACGGCATTACAGTGAATCCCAGTACCTCCCAGCATGCTGATTGGCTGCGTAGCAGCCAAGAACTGTGCGGGGAGGGGACTCGAGCATGGTGCTCGAACACATGCGGTGTTCGGCCGAACACCACGATGTGCCGAGCAGCGCCATGCTCGCACAAATATAGTGTTTGGGCGAGCATGCTCGCCCAACACTAGTCATTTCCTGAAGACAAATCATATTATATGAATACCTGCTTTCCACTGCTTCTCCAAGTAAGCTTCAAGGAATAGGTAATGCGGAAAGATGTCAGAAAACATATAATCCAGGAATAAACACAGCATTTGTTAACCGCCATTTAAAAAGCATCCCGCTCTGTGACTTTATTATTTCCACACAAATATTATCCTTGGGGTATAATTTCCCTTTAGCTAAGTCGTGCAGTTCTTCTTTCTTCTCTTAAGGACATCTCACATTGCTAATTAGTACTTAGCACGTCACCATGCACAGGAAAGTTATGGTTTTGACAGGAATGCAGCTAAATTGCTTTCCTAATTACCAATGTAAAGTTGGAATAAGTACACATTTTATCCTGTCATTTAGATATTGCAATCTGGTCTGTTGGAGTTTCATTTACAAAGCCAGCAGTGCGTGAATCCCAACTAACAATCATGTGAGAGCCACATATTTATTAAGGCTCTTTCTAGCCATCCAGCTGTGCCACTTCTTTCACATCTATCACCTCACAGGCATGAGTCACAAATGCAAGATGTTTAGTGGGGTGCTCTTTTAAAAGATGGCTGAAAGACACCAGAAAGTGATTACTGCTGTCGTGCTGTGCACTGATTTATACAGAGCTTCTTCCAGAAGTCTGCTGCTATTTCTAATGGCTTAAAGAAACGACTGGAAGAAAGAACAAATGACATTCTTGGAGTGAATACAAAAGCTCCACGGTTGCATTTTCTCTAAATCTTTAGTGTCAAGGGTACCAGTCTGCGAATGCCCAAGTCAAATAAGGTAAAATGTATGTAAGAAGTATTTTATCTTTTGAGTACAAGGAAAAAGGCAATATTCATCTTGGTTACAATGTAATAAATTTTCTTCAGTTTACTAATGCAAGATGAGTTGCTAAACCTTAAGGGGAAGGTTCACTATCAAAATACTGTATCACATATAGAATATGTATATTTAGATATTATGTCCCCAGTTAAGCCAATACTCTCTGCTCTGCACTAGAGATGAGCGAATCTATTCGCCGCTTTGTAGATTCAATACGAATCTTGGAAATTTTCCACTGCGAAGCGAATCCGGATTCGAGATGAAATTCGCTTCGTTAGATTCGAAAATGTTCTTAAAGCTTTCTACGCATTTGCTACGTACTTGGCCGATAAATTGTACGCTAATGCTACGTATAAGTTTAATTTATACACTGATGTGTACGAATTCAGTTAATTAGCTTTTAACTTTTACTGTTAGTTCGTTATTCGTGCAGCAAAAAGCCCGGGAAGAAAGCGGTCACCTGACCTAGTGGGAAGGGCTTGCTCTGATTGGCTCAGGCTCGGTAAGCCAGTGACGCATCAGTTGTTCTGCGACTGCTGAGGCGAGCAGAAGCACTGTCTGTGAAGTTCCTAAAGACAGAGAACTCTTGTGTTAAAATTGGGGTGTAATTGTTTTGGGAATCCATATTACACATATCAGGGATACTGCAGGTCCAGTGTAGGGCAAGTAATTAATCAGGCAGGGAGAGAGACAGAGACCAGCTGCAGGGCCACAGTCAAGTGAAAAATGTCTGCCATGGAAAAGCAAAAGGGTTCCAGCCAGACCTCGAGCTCCAAAAAAAAGGAGAAGGTGGCACAGGACAGCAGTGCCAAAGGACCTGTAGCCGGAGCTTCTACTTGTAGAATTCGCAATACTTGGCCAGTGTTCCACCAGGCTAACCCACTAAGGTGCAAAATTGTATTGGAGAAGAAAGTTGATGAGGTAGTGGAGTGGATGGCACACTCATCTCAATCACAGCCGGATGATCTGCTGTCATCTGCTGATACAGTATCCATATGTAGCCAGGGGTCAGACTCAGAGCGTTCCTCCTGCTCCACCATTCCGCTTCAGCAAAGCCCGTCATTTTTTGCCACCTCTCAGGCTTCAGTGCCCCCTCCTAGTGGTTCCCTTCTGCAATTTATAAAATAAAAGTCCACCAAACCCCACCGCATAATCCGGCGGTTATAGAGCACAGCCTCCTTGAGGATTTCTTAGAGGGCAATCTGCCCGGAATTGGAGGTTGGTGGGGAACAGCCTAATTTGCAGAAAAAAGTGGTGGGGAGGAGTCTAATGATGAATCTGATGTGTTAGACCGGAGGACCTGGGAGGCGGACCGGGCTGGTGAGAAGGATTTGATCTCAGAGTAGGAGGGTGGTAGTAGTGGCAGCAACAGAGGGCAGAGTCAAGTTAGGCCCAGGGCCAGGCCTTCCTTGGGAACTAGTGAGACCCCAAGTATAGTGGGGCCGGCACCAGGGTCTAAGCATGCAAGGGCTACAAGCTTGGCCAGCTGAGGAGGGCGCACCTTGGGTGTGTGGAAGTATTTCACCACTCTGCCGGGGGACATCAGCACGGCCACGTGTAATTTCTGTAAACAGGAATTGAGCTGTGGGAAAGCCACAAATGTAGGGACGACTGCTCTGTGGAACCATCTGAAGCGGCGTCATGCCGCCAATTTAGAGCAGCGCATTAATACTGAAGAGCTGGCTACTTCTCCCGGGTCCCTTGCGCCAGGCAGGCCGCATCCAGGGGCGTAACTCAGCCCGCATCCAGGGGCGTAACTAGTACATACACCTCATCGCCAACTGCATGAATTTCTCCACCTCCTCTTATTCGCCAGCCATCAATCGCCGAGTGAATGGCCAGGAAGCAGGTTTACGCCACAAGTAACCCAACAGTGCGCAAACTGAATTGTCACCTGACCAAGTTGCTGGCTGTGCAGTCTCTGCTGTACAATTTAGTTGACTGCACAGCTTTTAGGGAGCTAATGGCTTGGCAGACAATATTGTACGGTCCCTGCAGCTGTCTCTCTGCAGCACCGTGCATATCATGGTGGACAACTGGAGCAGTGCTTATGACCAGGGGCAATACATGTCCTTTACAGCCCACTGGCTGAATGTATTTAGTGGCAGCGAGGCAGGAACCCCCCAGCAACCGGGCCAATTGCTTTTGGCACCTCCATGCGCTTTCCAGCCAGGATTGCAACAAACCACCCAAAAACTATCTGCTTCCACCTCCATGGGCAGTCCACCTGCTGGAGCATCAGGGCAGAGAGTTGACCCCCCTCCTTCATATCATATGTGCCAGGTGAAACGCTGCCACGCTGTCTTAGACTTTTGTCTTGGCAGCAGCAGCCACACAGGCCTGCATAACATCAAGCAGCAAATAGCGCACTGGCTGTCTCCCCGCCAGCTGGAAGTGGGCAAGGTAGTGAGTGACAATGGGACAAATATAGTGGCAGCGTTGAACCTGGGTCAATTCACGCATGTTCCCTGTATGGCACATGTCCTAAATCTAGTGGTGCAGAGATTTCTAAAAACATTCACTGGCCTGCGCACAGTGCTGGCAAAATCGCGGAAGCTTTGCACTCATTTGAGCCATTCTTATGTGTCCCGCCACGCTGGAACTGCAGCAGCAAAACAGTCTTCCGCCACACCGGTTGATAGTTGACGTGCCAACCCGGTGGAATTCCATGCGTCATATGTTGCAGCGGCTCCTTGAGCAGTGTAGAGTAGTGGATGATTTTGTCTAGCAGCAGCCAGAATCTTTGACCATAGTGAGCAGGTGTGGCTTTGATTTCCGTCAGTGGAAGAGATGCCTGCACTGTTCTAACGCCCTTTGAAGAAGCCACTAAATTGGTCAGCCGGGACAGCTGTGGTGTGAACGACATAATTTCACTAATATTTGTCCTGGAAAAGACACTGACGCTCATGCAGCAGGGGGCAAAGGGGGAAGGAAATACTGGCCATCTCTCTGCATGCCATGCTGTCACTGTAGGGGAGCCACAATGCCAAAGTTCCCTTGCGGTGCAGGAGGAGGAGGAGCATGAGGAGCTTCAGGTAGAGGAGGGGGAGGAGGAGTATTTTAATGATGATGATGACCAGGAGGAGGAGGAGACAAAGCTGGAGGATCTGGAGCTGAAACTGAAGTGTCTCAGAGAGAGGCTGAGATGGAAAGAGCTGGCTCCTCGGGCACGCTGGCCAGGATGGAGAGCTGTATGCTCACTTGCTTACGGAGTGACAGGCATATCCTAAAAATAAGGCAGACAGACGAATACTGGCAGGTGATGCTTCTGGACCCGCGGTATTAATCCAACATGGGGGATTGTTTTCCTCCCCAGGAAACTGAGGAGAAATTAGCATCATTCCGGGAGAAGCTATGTAGTAACCTGGCCACAGCTTTCAGCCAGCCCCAGCCTGCAGCGTCTCTGAGAAGGAGGTCCGGCAGAGTCATCCACCTTCTGCCACTACCAGCAGCAGCCAGTTAAGCCTTATGAGTATGATGCAACAATTTTTTTTTGGCCTCCCAACAGCCGCAACCAAGTGAGCAGGCCCAGACAACCCACCTCAATGAACAGGTTCAGGCTTACCTGCAGTCTGGCTCGCAAAGCCTCTTCTCAGACCCCCTGAACTTCTAGGCACGCAGAATACAACAGTGGCCAAAACTTTCCCAGTATGCACTAGGGCTTCTTTCCTGCCCAGCCGCCAGTGTCATGACAGAGAGTGTTTTTAGCGCGGCTGGGTGGGTGGTGTCACCCAAACGGACTTAACTGTCACCTGGCAGTGTGCAAAAAACACCTTTATAAAACTGAATAAAGGCTGGATTACCTCCTATTTTCATACTGCTCTTGCTGAGGCGGATGATTAGATCAGGATTTGCAGGCCGAAATAGTCCGAGTGTCTTCCCACTGTTGCTGTCAGCCGGCCCATAACGTAACTTGCATGCCAAACCTATTGTGTCATGGGCTGTGTGAACCCAAAGTCTCCAAACCAAAACCCTATTAAAAAACAAAAAATGTTGTCTACCTCCGCCTACGTTTTCTACATTAGCACTTAGCAGGCGAGTAGCTGTTGTTATACACCGTTTTTAGTTCTATTTAGTATTCTTAAATTTGTTTTGGAGCCTTTACTCCTAAAAAAAATATATATATATATATATATTTTAAAAAAAATTTAAAAAATGGAATTAAAAAATAAAATAGTTACACTGTTGTTACCTCCGCCTCCTGTTACATTAGCGGAGATTGTTATACTCCACCGCAGTTTGTTGTATTTACTAATCACTCTCTGCTGATATACCCCGCCCCCTACTACTACTACTGCATGAAAAGCCCATATATAATTTTCACTGCCTATCTTTACAAGGTAGAATGTTTACAGGCTTGTTGTCCAAACAAGCCAAGCCTTTTTCTCTTACTGTAATCCGTGAACCGGAGTGTGCGTAATTTATTAATGCTTTGGCTGGCAGACACCCTGTGTTCATTAATCCGTGAAAATGGCCTTTGGACAATTTTTGGAGGCTCCTGCCTAAAGAGACATCCCTGTCTTCTACACACTAATGAGGGCTCCGGCCTATGCACAATTTTTGGAGGCTTCGGCCTAAACAGACACCCCTGTCTTCTTCACACTATGTCAGGAACGAGTTAAAGGTTTAAAAAAAACACTCAAAACACAGGTTTTACAAGAATAATTTTAGTAATAAATAATACCAACTTTGAACAAATAATAAATAATATAATAATAAACAAAAGAAAGGACAAAAAGAAGGGTACGCCGGCCTTTGCCGACATCTGGCCATCATCTCCTGCATTTCCCTGAGCTCCAGCTGCAGGCCGCGAATAAGCCGAGAGGCAGCATGGAGCCTGGTCTCAAATCGGCGTAAGGCTGCCTCTAATTTAAAGGTAGTGGGGATATCTGTAGGGGTGGAAACAGTAATATAATTAGTATGATCGAGTTAAAGTGGTTGTCCCACGAAAAAAATTCTAAAATTTCAAACCAGCACCTGGATCAGAATACTTTAGCAATTGCATGTCATTAAATATTTGTTATATCTACTGGAACGAGTTATTCAGTGACATGTATCTGTATTGAGCCCTTTTTTTTTTTTCTTTGAAGCTCACTGAGAAGGCCACACATGGTCAGTTTGGGATTTGTACTTACTGGACACCCATACTGAGTGGTATTTCCACTTCCCAGGGGAAAACTCCTCCCTGACGTATTCGGAGCTACAAAAGATAAAACATAAATTTAGCTTATATTTTGAAGAGAGAAGGTCCACCCATTACAATTTTTTGTTTACCTACCTTCTACCTCTGGAAGTTGGGCTGGTGGTGTTGGAGGGGCCGGTGGGGTCCTCTCTCGCTGGGGTGGAGGAGGGTGAGAGGGGCTCCTCTGTGGTGCAACAGCTGTCAAAAATCATTAAATAATGGTATTACATTCAACTCTAATGAACAGTTGTAACTTTTGATGATACATGTGAATAGTTTGGGGCTGGATGCCATTCCTAACCACTAGTGCTCTACTGTATCACTGCAGCTGCACTCCCATGTAGCCTGGATTAACAATAAATTAAATATGTTTACACTTACTAGAAGCTGCAGGTACTGCAGTGGCCGTCCGGGCATGACGCTGGCGGTGACCGTGGTGACGCCGTCGTTGACATTGCTCTGCAACATAAATCCGTACACAATTGTTATATGATGACCGTTTTTAATACTAACACTGAATACTACTATGAAGATATTATGGGTGAAAGGAGGGCCATATCCATTTTTTTCGTCTAAATAGGTATTTATCGCGATAGATATCGTTATTGCAATAAATTTCTCAATATCGTTAACACGGTGGGAATACTTTTGATATTGCCCACTCACATTAGCTGCAGCATGAGCACGTCTTTGTGTCTGTGTATAGGAGGAGGAAGCGCTAACTATGAAGGGGCATATATCTAAGGGTACTTCCTTTCACTCTAGTGCATTTGCCTGACACAAACGGGAGAATGGCCAGCCTCATTAACAATAATGGGAGACGGCGCTGATCCGACCGCTATTCGGCAAGAACGCCTGGAATCGGCAGGACAAATACTGCAGAACAGCCTGCAGGATCACCACCACAGATGTGAAAGTAGCCTAAGGCAAATTACTGGGAAGGGGCATGTATCTGAGAATACCTTCACTTGTTTTGGTGGAGTTAGAGGCGTGGCCTAGCATGAAAGAAAATTGCTGCAGCGCACTACGCACGACCACGTTGTCCTTCTATACGGTCACATTATTGGCACTCACTGGTATATATACAATACAGTACACTAATTTTTTAACATGTTTTTACTTTTTAAATATTTTACTCACCCTGCCATATCGCTGCACGGATCTTAGTAAGCCGCTCTGGGCACTTAAACTTCAGATTGGAACATTTCCACTGGATCTGGCCCAGGGTCCGCACAGTGTCGAAATGATGGTGCAAGTCTCGGATCACCTGCTGAATCACCTCCTTTTTATGCTGGTTCAGGTGGCGGTGTGTGCCATTGTAATCCTGCAGGTTCATCAGCCAGATCATGTATTTAAAGGGGTATTCTCATCTTAGACAATGGGGGCATATCGCTAGGATATGCCCCCATTGTCTTATAGGTGCGGGTCCCACCGCTGGGACCCGCACCTATAGCCAGAACGGAGCGGGGAGCGCTGCGCCTGGAGGACCCCAGGTTTCCGGGGGTCCGGCCACCACCAGGCGCAGCTCCCCGCGCCGCTCATAAAATGAGAATAACCCTTTAAGCTCTCCAGAGCTAAATGCTGAGGATCACCTGGATATCATTTTGCAAAATTCACTCTGCCTCTGAGGAGTGCACGCCGCGGCCTAGCATCGTGCGTGCCTGCGTATTACGCAATCGCTAGACAATAGTACGCTGAGGATTCGTACGCAATTTGTTCACATAAGTTGCGTACCTTTAAAAAACTGTACGTTTGTTATTAGTGCGCAAATTTTCGCAAAACACCTCATAATAACGTATGATTTGTACGCAGCTTCGCCTAATAGATTCAAAGCGAATGTTGAATGATTCGCAGATGAGGTACTGGCTTAGTTATAATCCGAAATCATGTCTCAAGGGCTGTTTAAAAGGTCAAACATTGACTTATTGGATAGCTACTCTATATCTGGTGGCATTAGAGGCTCAGCTTTCTTTTCTTTCTGGAAAGAGAGCTAGTTTTCATATCCTTTTCCCAGAGGAGCACTGCCCGGGATATAAGACTACTTACGCTGACAAGGTGCTCTCGACAAGGAGAAATATTGTTCCCAAAAACATAAAAAATTGAGGACCATTATGAAACAGTCTTTTAAAGCCTGTATTGCTGTATACCACAAATATGCATTTCACAGACCTACCAAATAGAGATAACCAAGTTGATTCTAAAGTAATCCAAAATCAAGTTGCGTCTAAATCCAAATGTTTGGGTGATCTGACGTTTTGGGGAGAAAGAGAGAGAGAAACATTACATATTGGAGCAACCTCATTTTATTTTTTGTGAGGTTAACTAAATAAAATGTTCCTTACTTTTTCTACAAAAAAGTGGAGTACCTGAAACCTTTTATAGACATTTTAAGTCTTAATTTAATCTACAAATTGAGTATGCTAAGTCCAAAACATTTGTACCATGTTCCATGAGTGGCATTTTGCTGGGTTGTTGAATAGTAATAATCTTTGTATGCATTTTATCACAATGGCAGACAATAGTTTTGACAATGAAATATCATAAGGCCACCTTTAAACTCCCATGGTGTCATCTCTCTCCTTTTCTGTAGAAATTCTCCATCCTCAGAGCTGTCAAGTAATGACACTACCCTCTGGTTGTATGCATCAAAAACTACAGTAGTGTGATTTCTGTAAGCAAATAGGTGTTTGGAAGCTTGGTTAAAATATTAGAACACTTGTAAGGCTGATTCACATTTCCATTGGAGGTTCCATTTGAGGTCTCCATTGCAGATTCCATCATTATTTTGCCTGGTAAAATGGTAGACACCCTAATGGAAACCCAAGAGATCCCATTGTAGTTGATGGTGTCCATCTGATGCAGTTAGTTCCACTTATATACTCCCCGTATTTTCAGAACAATGGAAATTATTAATATCAGGATAAGTCATCAATATTTGATCAGTGGGGGTCCAACTCCTGTGACCTTCTTTGAACAGCTGTTTGAAGAGGCAACAGTCTTTCTCTGGCAACACATTCTCTTTCTAATCCATTGATGTTCGGCTCATCAGTCATATGGTCTAGGCGCAGCTCAGTCCCATTCAAGTTAGTGGGCCTGGGCTGCATGGTATGCTGTTCTTCTAACTGCTGATTGGTGGCGGTTGTCGGAATCCCAACAATCAGATATTGAGGCCCAACCCGAGGATAAGTCATCAGTATTTTCCTCCTGGATACCCCCTTTAATATGAAAAAAGCCTTCGGATATAAAATTCCATTGTCACAATATAGGTGCCCTTCCATTTTGTAAAGCTATTGCTTCTCCACTCCTTGGACTGACCGGGAGAAAGACAAGTGGAAAGTTTAATTTTACAAGCACTAATCTCCTGACTCTTAAATACAGCATCATGATCTGATCAATAATTTCTGCTTCCTTTCTTCTCTCCTGACCCCATCTGCAGTTTAGAAAGAACACAGATTATTCAACCGAGCAGGAATAAGTGAATAAACAAGCTACCTCTGTGTCTAAATTATGGTAGCTGGCAGAAATTCTTTCATTCAGATGTAAAACTTGTGCCTAAAATATTCTGTATGTGTCTAAACAATTTATGATGGTGGAGAGGAAAAAGTGAAGCAGTGATTAGAATTACAATGTATTTCTTCATGCTGGCTGTGGAAATGAAACATTTCTAAACAATAATTAGGTGTTTTAAAAGCCCTAATTTTTTTATTTCTTGGCAGACCAAAAAGAATTTTGCAGCATTTCTTTTGGGACACATATGGCTACTAAGTATTAATTGTTTTTTAAAGGGAACAATATTTTTCGACACAAAGTGGGGGGAAAATGTCAGTGCGTCTTATAGGGTAAATACTAATGAGCACTTCCACTGTGGAAGCTGAGGGCTGATTGGGGGTCTTATTAACATTGGGGGTCATATCTTAGGTCTGATTAATATTGGGGATTTGATTGGAGCTCTAATCTGATGTCTGATTAACACTGGAGGTCTGCAGTTTTTGTCCGGAGCGGACTTCCGGCAGCACGGTGGGCTAGCGTGAACGTGTGAGGGTAGCCTAATGCTGTGATCAGATGTTACTTTAACCACTTCCCATCTGGGCCATTTACCCCCTTCCTGACCAGGCCTAATTTTGCAAATCTGACATGTGTCACTTCATGTGGTAATAACTTTGGAACGCTTTTACTTATCCAAGCCATTCATAGATTTTTTTTTTTGTGACACATTGTACTTTGTGTTAATGGTAAATTTGAGTCGAAATATTTTACCTTTATTTATAAAAAAATAAAAAATTTACTGAAAATTTTGAAAAAAATCACAATTTTTTAAATATTAATTTCTCTGCTTTTAAGTTGCATAGGGATATCTAATAAAATTGTTATTAATGAACATTCACCATATGTCCACTTTATGTTGGCATAATTTTGTAAATGTAATTTTATTTTTTGAGGACGTTAGAAGGCTTCGAATTTTAGATGTAATTTTTAAGATTTTCATGAAAACTTCCAATAGTTAATTTTAAAGGACCTTTGCAGTTCTAAAGTGTCTTTGAGGTGCTTAAATAATAGAAACCTCCCATAAATGAACATATTTTAGAAACTACAGCCCCCAATGTAATCCAAACTGGTTTTTACAAAGTTTGTTAACCCTTTAGATTTCCCACAAGAATTAAAACAGAAGGAAGGTGAAATTTAAAAATAAATATTTTTTTTGCAGATTTTTAATTTTGAATTCATTTTTCCTATAAGATAGCAAGAGTAAACCGCAAATCAAACCTGAATATTTATCTTCCTGATTCTGAAGTTTGCAGAAACACCCCATATGTGGTTGTAAACTGCTCTGTGACCGGCAGTAATGAGAGGGAGATAGTACAAGCATTTGTGATGGCTTTAACAGCTTGTCAGAGTGATCAAAAGCCTGGAAGCCAGGAAAAAAGGTCTCAGGTTAAAGCTCCATGTTCTTGGCTGTCAGGAGGCAGCTGAGTCATGGAGCTTCTATGTACAGGTGCTGCACACAGGGGGCAAAGCTCAAGGACATTTTAAAACGTCCATTCAGAGATAGAGATCCACTACCAGGACGTTTATAGTCAATAGGCAGACTGGAAGTGGTTAAAGTCTTGAGTAAAATATTGTAAACTCTATATAAGACTTTAAAGATGACAGGAAAAATTGTCCGTACAAATTTCACAAAGTAAAAAAAAAAAAAAAAACCCACCAATGCCATTAAATATAATTGAAATGCATGCCTTTGAAGGATCCTCCAGAGAGCAACCTCACCAGCAATAGGGGCTGGACATGTAGTGAGCTAGTAAAAAATAATTATGGTTATGGTTGCTTGGTGGACATGGCATGGTAGATGTATTCCCCTTCTTTGTCACTTAAAGTGTCGTTTCAGTTTATTTTTAATATAATGTAGGGACAGGGATGTTAAACATTTATGTAATATACTTCATTAGAGATATATAGGATAGGTCATCAATATCTAGAAGCCGGAAAACAGGTTTAAGAACAACTATATATTGAGAACAAATAATAAAAAGTGCAGAAGTGATAAATGCTGCTGATCCAGGCCATTAAATATCATGCATTGCTAATTCCTGTGATTTGTTAATTGGATATTTTGCATTTCTTGTTTGTGATTAATTCGATATCTGGTCCTGAGTTACCTTCTTGTCAGTAGTTTATATAGTAGCGTATAGCCTGTAGGCAACGGTTGCACTGAAAAACACATTAAGTGTATGGCCACACAGGGTGGATAAGCTGCAAACTTGCCATTTATACATTTTACAGCAAAGTGGATGAGATTTTAAGAAATTCTCACACTGTGAAAAAATCTGCACAGTGCGAATTGTAAATCCACAGCATGTCAATTTTTGCTGCGGATTTCCACCATAGATTTCACCCTTTGCAATGCATAGGGTGAAATCCACTGCAAATCCACAACAAAATTCGCAAAAATCTGCAGCTTAAATTCCGTTGCTGAATTGCCACAACATCCATAGTGAAATTTCAGCTGCTGAAAATCTGCCTCATGTAGTCTTATCCTCAGGTTTCTGTCACACACTTTTTTGGGACTTTTTTCTGGAACCATGAAGTTCGTGTGTTATATTTGTCATGTGTTTTACAAGTATTTAGCATTTTACGTGTTTCATGTTTAATAAGGCCTCTTTCACACGGGCGTCACGGATTCAGTCCGGATGCGTTCCGGAAAATCCGCACGCATCCCCACCAATCCGCACACAGTTTTGACTGCGATTGCGAACGTTCGTTCAGTTTTTTCCGCGCGGGTGCGAAGCGTTTTGATGCGTTTTTCACGCGCATGCTAAAAAACTGAAGGTTTACAAACAGCATCTCTTAGCAACCATCAGTGAATCACGCATTGCATCCGCACTTGCGGATTGACTTTAATGGGGCCAGGGCTGCGTGAAAAACGCAGACTATAGAACATGCTGCGATTTTCACGCAACGGCGAACTGATGCGTGAAAAACATCGCTCATGTGAAAACCCCTTATTGAAATGAATGGGTCAGGATTCAGTGCGGGTGCAATGCGTTCACATCACGCATTGCACCCGTGCGGAAATCTCGCCGTGTGAAAGGGGCCTAAGACATGCATTTAATCTGCCAAAATAGAAACGTTCACATGTATCCCCAGCTCCATGTACATGACCATTTTTTTTACTCTGCATATCTGATTTTTAGCACATGTTCTCAGGTACTTATGGCATTTACAAAGGATACGCCATAAATTTCTTATAGTTGGATATTCCATCTCAGGTATCTCCACCTATTGGGAAAGTGAGAGTCCTCTAACCTTGGCCTGTAGTATCTCTTACATAAATCACGGTGTTTATCTCTGACATTTGAAAACACAATTGAAATAAAATTTGCAATGCTGTTGTTTTTTATGGGCATTATATTCCCTCCAATATCATTACTTCAGTGGTATTATTCAGCCTTAATCTATAGACAAAATTCAGGGTCCTTCAGTACTTTAATGGGCGCAGATTATACAGAAATAACAGAGTTGAAGAGCAGGCTGTCTACAGCAGATTAGTCAGTAATAAAATGGCTGAAATCCTCATGGAAAGCAAGGATTAAATGGTCTGCTCATAAAACATGGATTTGTTTTTTAGCACAATATTAATGCCAGTTAGTTATTGTCCTAGACGTCAATGACTAGTGACAAGCAAACCAAAATGTGGTACGAAATCGCTCTTTACAGTATATAAAAGACCCTGAAACTACAGTATTTACTTTGCTTGGTAATATGAAGTGTATGACCATAAGCTTGTCAGTTTGTTTTGATGGAGCAATCAATATGTTCTTTTAGCAGCTCTACAATCCCTCCCAGCAGGGGCTTCCATAAACTTCCATTTGCAGCAGTGCACAGCAGTCGATCAGGAAATGCGTCTAAACGCTGTCATGTATTATTGTGGTAAAGGTATCTGCATTCTGCACATACCCTTTTAGAAGGCACCAGAAAATTAAGTTCTAAATGATGACTCCTATGACCTGGAAAAGACCTCAGCACCAAATGTACAGTATACGACACTTGCATAATTGATGGTTATTTCACACCACAAGGCACTTTATCAAATAAAGCATAACATCTATGATTTTTTTCAGGCTTTAGCACCTGAAAAATAAATATTTCTTTCTAGAATGTGTTACGTAGGGATCTCTAATTTAAAAAATAACTGTTTAGATATAGAATTAATCTACATAAAACTTGAGTGACTTTGTAAACACATTACATTACTTATCTTGTACAGAGTTACAGCTTTTAATATAGCCCAGAGCTGTATTCACAATTCTGCTGTAAAACTGTTGGAAATTTTGTTGTCTGCTCTGCTGAGCTCCAATAATGCAGGTCTCCTGGCCCTGTCAATCAAGAAGAGAAGTGGGATAGGCTGGCAGAAGAAGACATAGGAGCAAGGGTGCTCATAGTTCTTTGGTGCACTTACCTGCTGAGCTAGGCCTACAAGGCATTGTGTCTGGCTTAATACTGAATTTCCTGGTGACAGGCTAACTGTAAACTTACACTGAAAAAAACTGAACAATTTTATTAAGGTTTAACCCTCTCGCTGTCAAGGATTTTGGACATTTTTCACCACCAGTAACCAAGACAATTGTTGCACTTTTGACATGTACAGAACCTATATATATATATATATATATATATATATATATATAGTCGGAGAGCATTTACAACAACTGCAAATGGTACAGAAGTCTACACCCCAAAACAGAGTTACTATTAGCAACAGTGTAACTTTTGCTGAGGATCTGAAAGATTGTGTGATGACATCGCTAGAATTAAGAACAGAAGAGAATACTGACAGTAATCAGACTACTTTTGTGCTTTCTAAACAAATGGCTGAAGTCAAAACAAGTCCAAACACTATACTGTAAGTGATTAGACACACCCAAGCCCAGATAAAGAACCAAGATAGGTTCAATAAGAGAGAACAAAGGTAAACCAGCTGTACATCTCTCATAGAAGGCAAGCACAGTCAGTGCATATGAACCCACATCTTAGAAAGATATTTCAGCTTTCAGAAGGAGAAGCAAATAAATGGATAACGAAAACATAAAAAGAATTAAAATCCATGCATGACACCAAAACATGGACTCTAATAGTGCTGTCCACCGGAAGAAAGGCCATAGGCTGTTAATGGACTTTAAAAGAAAAATACAGTACAGACGGCACAGTCAAAGCAAGACTTGTTACCAAGGGATACTTATATAGAGAGGACTATAAGCTCTGTGCTTCAAACATGCTACAATGAGAACTTTGCTCACAGTAGCAGCCACCAAGAAAATGCAGGCAAAACATTTGCCTTGAAACAGCATTCCTGCATGGTGAGTTAGCTGAGAACATTTATGCCCCTTTCACACGAGCGGGAGACTCGCATGTCTCCCGCAACGCATCTACAGGGCTGGACTCGGCACGGACAGGGATCGCAGAGCATTATATGCGATCCCTGTCAGTGCCGAGTCCAGCCCTGTAGATGCGTTGCGGGAGACATGCGAGTCTCCCGCTCGTGTGAAAGGGGCATTACATTGATCAACCACCAGGATTCATAGATGAACAAATACCATACTTGTGTGCAAAAGCATGCTGCCAGAGCATGGAATGTAAAAAAAGTGGGGTGCTTATAAATGAGAACTTTCGGACAAGTAATGCAAACCCATTTCTACTTTCAGGCAGTGACCTCAGTTGCACTAGCAGAAAGCAACTATCTGAGGCACTTTTGTCAACAGAAGCAGAAAGTGTTGCAGGAGCATAGGCAAGTCAAGAAATTATACGGCTATAACAACTGTTAGCAAAATCTTTGGTCAACAACAATTAAGACGAATGAAAATCTGAAGACAACCAAGGATGTTTGGCCAAGCACAAATGGAAAGAGTAAATGCAAAAACCAAGCATAAAGTTCCATTTTCTGAGGGATCTTCAAGAACAAGGACTTCTGGATTTACAGTGCTACCTAATTGAGAAAATGACTGCAGATATTTTTACAAAGCCCTTGACAGCCCTTTACAGATAGGCATTCCAGACTGATGAAAAAACTGGGCATAACAAACTATGCCTTAAAGGGGTTGTCCAAGTTATTTTTTTGTCCTTACTTTAAGGACAAAAAAATAACTCCTTACTTTTTTTTGTACTCTTGTGTGTATCATCAACGTCATTGTACAGCTGGGGATTGTAGTCCTACACATACAACATGCTGCTGAGTATCCCAGCAGCCAGAAATGTCACTCAGGGCAGCACTTGTATTCACGCCCTTTGCAGAGCAGGGGGAGGGGCAGAGATTGTTGTTATTGCAGATAAACAAAGGCCAGAAGAGAACCTGGAAAATTAGGAATTTTTTTTTTGCCTAAAACTTGCTCAACTTAGTTATATATTGCTGCCCATCAGATTTACAGTGCTATATTATTTTTTTTATTTGCTAGTTTATTGGAGCTAGGCATGTATACCTGAGTTAGTCTGTCAATGATTGTCAAAATATCTGTAATTACCTTATAATAACAGCTTTCATTAATGTCTCCTGTCCCTTTCCACTGATCCCTTAAAAGACTTAGATAGCTCATCTAAGAAAACAGGAAGACAAAGGGACGGTCCTTCACACTGCAAGCCTGCATTAGGCTTCAGAGTGAGGAGTCATGTCTCTTAGTAATCCAATCTGATTAGCTGGCAGGAAGCTGCTGGCTACCGCAAGGGTGTATGTGAAGTGAGGGAAGGCAGTCTTGGCCTCAGAGAACTGGCAGAGAAGCCATCTTGAGAAGATCCTCATATTGTAGAGGTTAAAACAGCCATAACTAAGGGAAAAACTCAAGGAAAACAGTGGCATGTGAAGAAACTTAAGACTGCTTTCTGCATAATGCTCCACCAGCAGTAACATATGTTAAAACTGATTTTTTTTTTTATGAAAACATGGTGGTTACGCTTTAAGTGTTGAGAACTCGTGTTGGAGTAAAACATCTCCAGGTTAAGCTGGAAAGACTATGTTAAACAGACAGCAAATGTCTCTGTGTTAACTATTAGTATTTGTTTATGTGTACTTCAAATTGCACCGCCTAGGACAGTGGGCAAAAGTTTCTTTTGAGCAGACTAGAATGACAGAGCATGCGTAAAGAACATCTCTCTTCCAGGGAATTAATCTATATCATGTGATGGGACTGTATGCAGTTTATTAGTGGATGAGTCCTAATGAAGCAAAAGGCAAGAGTGTTGGGGTTTGGGGGCATGTGAACCACTGTTTAAGGGTGAATACACTGACTGTTCTATATGTTGTTCTTAGGTTTTGACCTTGAATGTCAGGGTTCCATTTTAATTTCGTAACTGAGAGTGGTCTAGCCCTAGTCTACAATGATGTAATATAGTTTAATTCAGTGGTCCCCAACCTTTTTTGCACCAAGGCCCGGTTTCTTGCTTGACAATTTCCCCAGGGACTGGGGGTGTGGGGTGGGGGGCGGGGTGATGATGCTGTGGGCGCTGACTGATTCACGCAAGGTGCATATTAAAATATATAAATATAACATAAAATGCCCCTATACAGTGCCCCCCATATAAAATACCCCTTCTTTGTGGCGTCACTAGATGCCCCCACAGTGCCCCCAATAATGTGCCAGTAAGAAGTGCCCCCATAGTGCCCCCCAATAATTTACCAGTTAGAAGTGCCCCCGTAGATGCATATGGGGGCATAAGAAGTGACCTCACAAATGTGCCAGTAAAAAGTGCCCCCATATATGCCCCCAATAATGTACCAGTAAGAAGTGCCCCCATAGATGCCCCCACACTACCCCCAATAATGTGCCAGTAAAAAGTGCCCCCATAAATGCCCCCACAGTGCCCTCAATAATGTACCAATAAGTGCCCCCACAGTGCCCCCCAATATTGTGCCAGTAAGAAGTGCCCCCATAGATGCCCCCCAATAATATACCAATAAGTGCCCCCAATAACATGCCAATAGGAAATGCCCCAAAGATGCCCCCAATAATATGCCAATAAGTGCCCCCATAGATGCTCCCACAGTGCCCCCCAATAATATGCCAATAGGAAATGCCCCCATAGATGCCCCCAATAATATGTCAATAAGAAGTGCCCCCATAGATGCCCCCCGATAATATGCCAATAAGAAGTGCCTCCATAAATGCCCCTCAATAATATAAGAAGTGCCCCTACAGTGCCCCCCATATCATGTGCCAGTTAGAAGTGCCCCCCCCCTAGTGCTCCTCTCCTCCGGTATTGTACAAAAAAAAATAATAAACACTTATACTTACCTCCATCAGGCTGGCAGCGATGCGATGCAGGCCTCTTCCGGCCTGTGTCCTGCGCTGTGCGGCTCAGGCGGCGTCATGACATCATGGCGTCGCCTGAGCCGGCCTCTGATAGGCTACAGGCACTAGGCCTGCAGCCTATCAGAGGAACGGGCAGGGGAGATGCCTCTCCTTCCCCTGCCCCGCAGCACAGGCATCTGTATCGCTGTCCTGAGGATATAGGTGCAGAGTGGTCTCTTCTTGGTCTTTAACCGCATAAAAAGCCCATTCCAGTTGGTCAGCCAGTTATGCTGACTGTATTGTTGCTTAACCTTATAAGATTTTTGGTTTTGTTGTTTTTTCTGTATAGGTTTTGTTGGTTTCGTTGAGGGCACTCAATGAATTTGGCCACTGGGGTCTACAGAGTGTTGGAGTTCTGCTGATCTCATTTTTTTGGGGTATGTTTTCCTTCCCTCCGCCTTTCCATGGTATGGCATATTAAATCTTTTATCCTTTCCAATGGTCCTACAGTAGCCTCTTTAAATGTTAAGGGGCTAAACAGCCCCTTCAAGAGATCCATGTTGTGGAAAGAAGTTAAATTTCTGATGTGTGACATTTTTGGGCAACTGAAATGCACCTTTTAGGAGCCGATGCCCATAGAATCAAACATCCCCAATTTCCTTTTATTTTCCAGTCTCATTATTCGAAAAAACAAAGGGAATGTTGGTGGCCATCAATAGCTCAATGGCTTTCTCTTTAAAAGAGAGTCAATTGTGGACCCCAGTGGCAGATTTATCATTCTAGTTGGTTCATTAAACAATGCTGATTACACGTTCATGTTTGTGTATGCTCCAAATAACCACCAGATGACCTTTCTACGTGGCTGGTAACAAAGGTGAATAAGATGGGACATGTTTCATTGGGAGGCGACTTTAATGTTATTTTGGATCTCTCTGTTGATACTACTGCCACCTCAAGGCAACTTCTCCCTGCCCTTACTTCATTACTCCTACAGGAGGATCTGTATGATATATTGACGATCCACCATGACAGAGAGAGGGACTACTCCTACTTTTCCACTGCTCGTAAATCTTACTCCAGGATTGATTTCTTTGTGGTGAGCAGATCTCTATTATGTAATACCCTAACATCATCTATTGGACTGATCACCTTGTCCGAACATGCTCCAATCATCTTGTGTCTTTAGGAGTTGCATGTAGGTTAAATTTATACACCTTGCCGGAATAATCCCTTTCTGTTAGAACACCCTACATATTCAGCGGATATTCTGATGAAGATTAGATTAATAGAATCTCTAAACAAGGACAACATATCCAGAGAACACACAGAATGGTTGAAGTCCCTTAGATTCCAAAATAGGGAATGTTTACTGCATAAATATGAACACTGTCAAAAGGCAGTTAAAGCTAACTTCTACCCCTAAGACTACAAGGAGAGTGGCTACTGGCGAAGCAGTTGAAAAAACGCGCAACCAAATCGAAAATCCCATATCTTACAAATCCCAATACAGGATCCAAAATCATAACTCCACAAGCCATAGCAAACTCTTTTGGAGAGTTTTATGCCTCATTATATAATTTAGCCCCCCAGGATACAGTGGATACCTCTACACAATCGGCTATTACCAGCCTTCTAGGCTCCTTAGGAATCCCAATTGGAGTCATCAGGTGCCCCTTTTCCACAACGGAAATCGAATCCATCATTAAATCACTCCCCTGTCATAAAGCACCTGGTCCTGATGACATATCTGACTCTATTACAAGTCCTTTCATTCATCACTCTCCCCCATTTAAAAATGTCATTGTAAAGATGTCCATAGTCTTTAAAATGTTTTACTCTCTGACCCCCTAGAAAGGTACATGATGTAATCTGTAGTAAACTTAATCAGCTCATCAGTTACAATATTTGTGAACTATCCCCTCCCTTCTATTTTTTAGCAGTGTCATGTGACCAACTCTCTGATCTCCATCTGACACAGGACAGTAAATCAGTTATTTCTCTATTCATTCCTATGAGAATGACATTGAGGCTCCCATAGGAAAACATAGAGAAACTGACTTCCTGTCTCTATGTCTAGAGCACTGTTAACACAACTCACAAAAATGGATGTTCCCATAATCATGTAAAGAAGATGAAATAAAAATTATATATTAAAAAGATGAAACACAACAAAATGGCAAAAAATAGAATACATTCTAAATAGAAAATAAGGGGATTTCAAAGCTTCTGTGTACTATATACAAAAAAATCCCATACATACAGTATACATGGTATTAAAAAATACCATGAGTTTATTTTTTTTTCCAAGTTTAGGCATTGTAAGAAATATTGTGTCAATTAAAACTGAATATGCAGCTGGATTGATTTGATGTGTACATTTTGTAGAAATAACCGTTTATTAGAATACTTTTAGCATAAAGTTTTCAGTATTTCACTACTGCAGTGAAGAAAACATATCACATACACAACCTACGTAGGGAAAGAATTTGATTCAAACACATATAATGCTAAAGTGCTTACTTAGACGTAATGGGAACATGGAAATTGTAACATGATACAATCAATTTTAGTTAAATGTCAGAAAAGTAAATATATTTAGGATCCATCATATAGTCCCCTGGAGGGAAATCCTGAATCTACGTTCATTAATTAGCTAAGTAGCAGGTGGCTGTAAATGAGATGAAAGATGGGTCTTCTGGGGACCACTGTTACTCTTCTTGTATTAACCTTGTGCCTTAATCAAAAACATTTGGAGCCATCTGTCCAAATTTCATTTTGTGGACTTTTATATTAAGCAATTGGGTATTGCACAGCTGTACGTTGTAATATTTCAGTCACATAATAAGATTAGACAGTAGTAATAATAAATATGTTACAAAATTTTAGCTTTTAATACTTCCATTGTCACCAATGATAAAGGTGTACTGTAATCGGTGGTAATATAAGGTTCCCATAAAAAGATGGTCACAATGAGCTACCTGTAGTCTACCCCATTTACAACTAGCCAGAAACTCCTGGTTATTAAGCCAATCGCTCCTCATCACTAATCTCAAAGGAGATGTGTGGCTCTTATTCAGTATTCATATAGGGAGATTTATCAAAACTGGTGTAGAGGAAAACTGGCTTTGTTGCCCATAGCAAGCAATCAGATTCCACCTTTCATTTTTCAGAGCTCCTTTGTAAAATGAAAGGTGGAATCTGATTGGTTGCTATGGGCAACTAAGCCAGTTTTCCTTTACACCAGTTTTGATAAATCTCCCCCTAAATGCAAAACAATTTCACACCATGCCATACTGAAATCTACATAGCAAGTGTTACAAATTTGATATACACAGCATAACAACAGTATCTACACCACGGTTATTTTCTTCTGACATCAACTACCCTGAGATCTGTCAGATTCCCCATGGTGCTTTCCATTAAGTTTCCTGACAGGGTAAATATAAATGAAATATTTTTATGTCAAATGTCTGAGTTCTTTCTCTATCCAATTCCCCCTGTGCTTTTTAACTTCTTCAGCACCAAAAATACAAATATCTGTGGTGCACAGCACGATTCCTCCCTGAGTAGCAGAGAACTTGTCAAGACAAAAGTCTGGATGCACCAAAGAAATATCTCAGTTACAGGAGAAGATTCTTGATATATACATTTGCAATGAGTGAACTCTTTAGAAATACCTGGATTTTGGCACTGATTACTAAAAAATGGTGGTCTTATTTTTAGTCACAATTACCCTCAAACACAATCTAACTAAACTAATAACACACAAACACTTCTACCATTCATGTCTTTTATTGGGCACAATGAATCACCCACAATGCATGGAGAGAAAGTAAGTGAACTGCCACTGCCAACCATCCAAAGTTTGCTCGAGACCACCTGGATCTTCTACACTGGATCTGGGAAAATGTTCTATGGACAAATAACACAAAAGTAGAACTGTTTAGCACAATGCTATGTTTGGAGAAAACCACACACCAACATCACGACATCGTCCCAACTATGAAGCATGGTGAAATAGGCATAACCATGACCTCACGTTGAAGAGATATTGGGTAATGCAACAATACAATCACTCACAGAATACAAGGAAGTCAAGTAAAGAATGGCTGAAAGAAGATGATTTGTGTTTTGGAAAGGCCAAGTCAGTGTTCTGACCTTAACCCTATCAGGATGCTGTGGCATGAGCTGAAATGGGCTGTGTGTGCAAGGTGTCCCAGAAATATTGAAGAACTAAAACACATTAGCAGAAAGGAATTGTACAAAATTCCTCAACATTGTGCTACAAGAAACATTTGGTTGAGGTGACTACTGCTAAAGGGGGATTTGCAGGTGATTAAAGGGCTCACCTACTTTTCTCCTTGAAGTGTAGACTCAATATGCTCCGTAAAACTATGGAACAACTGTGTTTGTCTTTAATTGTAACTTAGATGACAGACCATATTGTACCAGTAACTAATGTAGAATTCCATGTAATTGCAAAGGGTTCACTTACTTATTTTGTGTGATAAGATTTCATTAACAGTAGGTGTAAAGCTACCATTAATTTGCTAATTTCTCCACTGCATTTACACTACAGTATCTAGTAACTTCACCTTAGTTCTGATTGGACCTAGGCTCTATGGCAGCTGCCATTCCTTCTAATCTTGGTAGCTATGCCCATACTTGTTGTTGAATGTATACCCCAACAACCTGCAGGCACAATTTTCTGGCACCTTACACTCTTACATTCTCTATGGCTTTAAAATATTTGTCTGCTCTTACAGTGCAATGTAAGGCATAAAATTGTGGTGTGCTTCACACAGCAACTAGAGCCATCTGCATCTTCCCTTTGTCCTTCTGTGGGTGTCCTCTTCCTCTCCATCCACAGCATGGTGACTGCAGAAATAACATATTTATACACGTATTTTAGATATCTATACATATTGCTCAGTATATCCACATGTAAATTTCCCATCAGTAGACACCCTTGCCCCGGGGCCACCTATACTGTACTGACAGGTTTAATGTGCTGCTTTTAAAGGCAAGTGGTATGTTGCAATAAAAAATGATGGGAATCACTTGAAATGTTCATGCATAGTAATAATCCTTATTCATGTAGCAGTAATATATTCTGCACTGCTTTATGATCAAGTAAACTGACAAGTAAACAAAATAAATGGATATATGGATATATGCTGTATATATACTGTGCTTGACCTCCACAGCAGCCAACCCCCTTAACTTTGACCTTCACAACAGCCTGCCCCTTTAACAGTGAGTTCCACAGCACCTCACCCCCTTGACAGTGACCTCCACAGGTGCCCACCCCCTTAACAGTGACCTCTACAGCACCCACCCCTTTACGGTGACCAGAGGTTACAGTCCCCTTAACTGACCTCCACCATTCCTGGCCCCCTTGACAGAGACCTACACAGTGACTGTAACAGTACCCTGCTGCTCCTTTAACTGTGACCTCCATAGCAGCCTCCCCCTAGGGTGGCCAGAGGTCCGGTTTTAGGCCGGACAGTCTGGCTTTCAGACTCTCTGTGCTCCGTACAGCACAGGGCCTGGATGGATACAGGGATGTCCTTTTGAATAGCTCACTCTCAGACAGCAGCACCCTCCCACCCCTGCAGCTGACAGAAGTTGATTTTTACCTTCATTTTTTCAATCCCTGTCAGCTGGACCTGGGGGAGGGGCTTTTAAGTCCCTCTTTTGAGGGTGGCCTGAATTTCAGGTCGATGCCATGGTAATTTATGAGGAAACACAGTGGGTAGCAGTGGAAAAAAACATCTTTTATTACTACTGAACGCTAAATATTCAAAATTTACATGTTATTAGGTAATAATTGATGATGAATTAGTCTAAAATATAAGTTATATTTATGGTAACCGGAATACCCCTTTAACAGTGTCATCCACAGCGCTCTGACCCTTTAAAGCTGCACCTACAGCAGTGAAGAAAAATGGCTGGGAAACCTGGTGTGAAACTGTGGTGTGTGTGGAGACTAAACGCCTGCAAGCTTCTATTGGCTGATAAGGGTCATGTGACCAGGCTTCTATTGGCTAATGCATTTTTTTGGGAATATCTCAGGAACGGTTCGTCCTGGAGAGCTGAGACCCGGTCTAAAACCTTCCTGGACACCTGATGTACCTGTGTGCCAAATTTCGTGATTGTAGCTGCAACAGTGCGGATTCATTTAGCGGACATACATACACACAGCTTTATATATATATATATATAGAGAGAGAGAGAGATTATATTATATATATATATATATATATATATATAGTTTATATATTAACTTTTTTAAGTTTTAATTTTTATTTTCAAAAAATTTAAAAAACGTAAAAGTTTTGTGCAGAAGAGAAAAAATTGCTTCAAAGTAAGGCCCCATGCAGACGACCGTATTTCATGGCCCGATACGGGCCGTGAAAGCCCGGCCTGTGCTGCCCCAGAGGACGGGAGTGCACAGCGTCATTGGTTGCTATGACGCCATGTGCTTTCTGAGGCCGCCGCCGTACAGTGAAACACTGTACACGGCATGTACAGTGTTTCACTGTACGGCGGCCTCAGGAAGCGCACGGCGTCATAGCAACCAATGACGCCGTGCGCTCCCGTCCTCTGGGGCAGCACAGGCCGGGCTTTCACGGCCCGTATCGGGCCGTGAAATACGGTCGTCTGCATGGGGCATAAGGGTGTGCTTTCAAAAACAACAATGCTAATTGTTTATTTGTATTAAAGGGAGTCTGTCACCACTACATGACCATATACAGCGCTTACATGGCTCTGTAGCACACCTACACATGAATGTAATGGTACCTTTGTTATTTTCTTTAGACTTGCAGATGCAGGAAAAACACAGTTTAATTCATATGCAAATGAGCACTTGCAAGTGCCCAGGGGCGGTGTTCAGTGTGTAGGAGCCCAGGCTGCTCTGCCTTCTTTCATGGTTACTCCTCCCCAGCCTCTGCCTTTGCCCGCCCTCCTTGTATGACACAAGGGAATACGAGTAAAATTTAACCTCGACACCCTGTATTCTGTCATTTACTTATCACGTTTATGAGGAAAATAAACTTTTTAAACCCCCAAAGTCTCAGAGTCTGTCACTGCCGTCCCCACACAGATCACTACAATATATATATATATATATACATATATATATATATATATATATATACATATTATATAGCCTTTTTCAAGCATGTATGGCATGAGCTTTCATTGGTTTAATGGATCCTATACAGACGCCACTGAAACCATATCTAGTTTCTACATATGCATATCACCCTTATGACCTTGTCTGCTACTATTTGTAGGAGTGAATTTCATATGTTTCTTCTGCAATCTTGTGCAAGCAGAAGCTGGAATGGAGAAAATTAATATTTATGCCAATAATCATTTTAAATAGTGTCTTTAAGATTGTCATGAAGACCAGTGAAGACCAAAGCATGTTTTGCCTGGACAGTTAACAGCCGCAACGTTACTCAATTTGGATTTGCATATAAATAGCTATTTTCATCTGCACACACACTTAAGTGAAACCAGAATATTACTTAATAGGCAATGGGTCATTATAAATCCTGGGTTGACACAATCTCATTATCATTTCAAATTATTATGTGTTAAAATTTACCACTATATTTCAGACATTCAAATGACTCCTGTGCCTTGACACAGATAGGAAATGTAGCATCACATCAAAAGACAATTCTCATTTGTCAGTTCCATTCACATTGTATAACATTTTACTGCTATCTGAATTATTTCACAAATTAATTTTGTGCAAATCGCATGCAGAATGATTAAATCCCAGTGGTGCATTTAGCAAATGGGACACAGGGGTAATTATAAGAAAATTAATTTTTATATAAAGTAAAAAAAATGTAGCTGTCATTTTAGATTGCTTCACTCATTATTCTCTCTCTAGTTATGCTTAGAATACAATGCAACGTCAATATAGAATAAAATGTACCAATTTGCCATGTAATACAGTAAATTATGCTATTGAAGGGTCTGTCAGCAGTTTTTACAACGCAAAGGTAAGGGTCGAGAAGCGTAGTAAAAAAAATACCTTTTGCAGAGCTTTATTATAGGAATAGTGTGAATATGAACTTTTATTCTGCTAGATTCTTCTCCTGCAGGAGGCAGAGCTTTGCTGTGAAGTGCTCTCTACAATCAGCTGCTTCATAGCCCCTCCGCTCTAAGTAAGGCTACATTTTGTATTTTCGTTCTGGCCGCCTCTCAGCAGGGGTTGCCGTGCTGCGGCTGAATCCGCGGCCCGCCCCCATTACAGTGAATGTGCACCTGCGGCAGCACGGATCCGGCGGGCTGTTCACCCACCGGAACAGCCTGCCGGAGCCCCGCACCACAGGTGTGAAAGGGGCCTTAAACAAAACAATAGCTGATCTTGGAGGGACCAGCTACAAAAAATATTGCGGAGCCTCATTTAAAGAGACCTTTCACCTCTCCTGACATGCCTGTTTTAATAGCTTCATGCATTCACTATGTAATAACAATTCTGGAACATCTATCCTTATGCCTCTATGCTGTGCCATTCCTTTATTATTTCTACTAGAAGTTATGACATAATTGCTATTAGCCCTCAGTAAAGGAACAGAGGAGAGGTAACCAGTTGGGGGGGTGTCTCTGCACAGTCTGAATATGGCAGCACCGATTGGATAGAGGGAGTTTGTGCAGGGACACACCACCAGCTGGTTACCTCATTCATAACTTCTAGCAGAAATAATAAAGGAATGGCACAACATACAGACATAAGAATCGATGTTCCAGAATTGTTATTACATGGGGAATGCATGAAGCTATTAAAACAGGCATGTCAGGAGTGGTGAGAGATCCTCTTTAAGAGTCTCAACCCAGCAATCCAAAGTGCAAAGCTCCCTGGGAAATAGTAATATGCAAAATAACCGTTGAGCCCCTGTTTATGGGTCAGTGAAAGCCAGATATTTCTCCAGGAAAACCAAGCAAAGAGGTGTCTCCTTGTTAGAGATGACAAGATCCATCATACTAAGTGGCCCCTATGTCAAGATCCAGCTCTTTTATAACCCTTAAAGGAAATCTGTCACCAGGATAATCACTATTGAGTAAAGCCATGACCTAATAGCACCTTATTTCCAGATGTGCCTTTGTTTCAGCAATAGATGTTTTCTATCTTCTGAAAATCCAGTTTATTTGGTATGCAAATGAGCCAGTTAGGTGCCCAGAGGGGCGTTATTCTTGCAGGACAAGCCATCACATTCAAGCCATAACTTTGCCCCCTTTTCCCCACACCCAGCAAGCGGGGGGGCTTGGGCACTAGCAGAAGGCGTGCCTGGGCTCCTTCCTGCAAGAATGACGCCCCTCTGGGCACCTTACTGGCTCATTTGCATAGCAAATAAACTGGATTTTCAGAAGATAGAAAACATCTATTAGTGAAACAAAGGCACATGTAGAAATAAGATACTAAGTGCTATTAGGCGATGGCTTTACTTCAATAGCGATTATCCTGGTGACATATTTCCTTTAAGGATGTAACAAGGGAAAAACCTTCTCCTGGTTGGATGCTACAGCTGTCACTCAAAGCAGAGGGGAGGGGATGTGAAGCACTGTAGAGAGTAGAGAGCACAATACATTTAAGCACTGGTTTACAGTTGGGATGTAAGAAACAATAATGGGTCCCTACCCCAGGGAACCCTACTCTAATACCTACTTAATACAAAAGGAAACATTGGCAGTACTTCTAAGAAAATACATGCAATTATCTATTATTCACTCATACAGTAGAGGTGTTTCTGCTCCTCCCTTGAGAAAGACTCCAGGGAAGATCTGAAAAATAACTACTTTATGGATTCATGAAAGATAATTTTTACATATATTCCCGTGAGTGCTGCCATTTTTTGTTTATACATTGTATTTAGACAGTCTTCAGACCTTTTCAATTTTTATTTTGCGGGCTTGCAGCCTTGTGCTAAAATAAAAAAAGAACCAAGTTTTCCCCCATAAATCTGCACTCAACCCTCCTTAATGAGAACATGAGAACAGAATTTTTGAAATGTTTGCAAATGTCTTAAAAAGGAAATACTAAAATTTTGCATTGACTTATGTATTCAGATCCTTTGCTATGACACTTGACAATTACCTCCGGGGGCCTCTCATTTCTTTTAATCATCTTTCAGTTCCTACACCTTGACTGGAGTCTACCTGTGTTAAATTCAGTTGATTGGACATGATCTGGAAAGACAAACTTCTGTCTATATAAGGTCTAACAGCTGGCAATGTCAGAACAAAAACCAAGCCATGAGGTGGAAACCTCATGCTCAAATCTAAGGCAGCTCAGAGTGCTGTAAATTTCTGTTTTTATTTGTGCCACAAACTGGCGTAAGTGAAGATATATGTGCTATGCCCGCTGGCCCCAACCACTGCCCATATCCTTTGCAGACTATATTTTGTCACAATAGCATTTAAAAAGTCATAAAGACAGGGTTTGTGAATTTGTGGACAGACAATTGGCATATAGGGATAATAAATCTCCCCCACTGAGTTCAATATGTGGAACATAATGACTATTGGAGGAATTTATGCACCAACTTTCTGGCCAAAAAAAAGTTACAAACCACATTTGTGACTTTTTAAAATGCCATTGCACCTAACTCTAGATGCCAATGTTTCTACACCACTATTGCCACTTTCCGACAAGGGGGCAGGACCAATAAGCTTGGCACATTCATCTTCTTTTATGCCAGTTTTCTGACATATAAGACTGAAATCTGCTGTGGCTCAGAGCTGCCATAGATTAAAGAAGACTGAACTCTGCCAGAACTCAAAACTGCCGTACAGGGGTGGAATACACATAGTCTTTACAGGGAAGTTTCCCGGTGGGCCTATGCCCCAGGGGGCCACCCAAGCCCCCATCTCTACTGCTGGCTGGGTACATAATAAGCTATCAGTGGTAATTAACTCTGTGAGAATCAGGTACTCATGTACCCCGCCAGCGACCTACCCTCTCACTTCCTAAGCACCCCGCTCCATATCTTAATCAGAGACAACTGGAGGAGGAGAGAAATGGCTGGTATTGATGGGCAAATCAGAGGGACAGCTTTTGGGGCAATATACTGTGTGGCACTGTGGTATGTGATATTTTGCGCTATGGTATTGCTGACCCCTTACTTCTGTTACCCCGCCTCCTGTCAATTTAGACCCTCCTACAACATGGGGTCACTTTTAGGTATTTTTTTCCAGGGCCACTTTAGGTTTCCAATCCACCCCTGCTGCCGTAGATTTCAGTCTAGAAGCAAGAGGATGCCTTATCATATATTAAGTGCATCTCTCAGGAGATACTATTTTTTTCCCACCTACGTGTCAAAATATCATTCAAATTCCATGATCTTCTCCATGTTATTGAAGGAAGAAGCTAATTGCTAGAGCATTTCAAGTTAAAACATCTTAAAAACTTGCAAGAGTAGTGTGAATGAAAGTAGTGTGAATAAAAGTTCATAATTACATTAATCTTGATGTCCTGCTTTCCATAGCCACTACCTTAGTGCTGTCAGCAGCTTTGAATGGTCAAAACTTCTGATAGACTGCCCAATCTAGGACCACATATCAATGTAACCATAGCAATAAAAAATGGTTATACAGAAAGGATGGTAGGGCAAGAAACTGCCCCTGCGATATTATGGACAAAACATGCAGTGAGCCCCTGAGGAGCCGATGCAGGGAATGGAAGTGGTAGTGGCCCTGATGAGATGTTGTGTCATGGTGTACTCCCTCAAGCCGTCACTCCCTGGGGACCAGTGTAGTGAAAAGGTGGTGTGAAAGGATCAGGCAGACGTAGAAGAACACTGAGTGAAAAGGATGAGTTACAGTACATCCAGCTGTCGTCTGTACAACATGCATTGTCTCTATCCCCAGATGATGATGTACAGTGGCAGGCAAGATGGCAGAAAATAGCACTCTAGAGTAGTCCTTCTCACTCTCCTGGTTTCTCTTTAAGCTGGCACTTGTGGCTATAGGTGTCCACTTGTAAAATACAGGCTTGTAAATGTGCTTGTCCTGAACTGTGGTGAGGGCTGTCTTAACTTGTTATCATCTCGCATTGCAGCTGTATAGCTGTAGTGCTGATCGCTCTGCTTACTTTAAATACTGTGGCTTGTAGAACATCTAAGGACTGGGACACTGCAGTTTCCCTGCAGTAGTGGTCCTCACACTTGAGCAGATGTCTAGTCCAAAAGGCCCTTGGAGCAGGAGCAGATGGACATGCTCTTTCACTCCAGGATTGCCAAGCTAACTCTGGAACTCTAGAACTAGGTAGGTTGGTAGATGGAGAAAAGACAAAAAGTTTAATTTTTGAAAGAGATTCATGATGTTAGAGACAGCGAACAGGCAGTCACTGGTGTTCTGTAGTAACACAGGGGTAGATGTCCTGGTTGAAGTGTATAGCTGGGTGCCATCACCATAGAGATGGTACTGAAAACCAATTCTGGTGATACACAAAGAAAATAAAATAAATACAATGCAACAGCACTCTGCAAACCAAATAATATACAAAAATGCCATAGTAATATAAAATATTTTGATGCTAATGCTACACTCATTTAGTAAATATGAGATTCCTGGCAAATATATTTTGTACAAAATTATTTGGGCCCGTCTGCCAAATGCCCAGGCGATCTCTGTAAAACGGGAACCTAACACTATTTCCTACCTGTTATGTGCCATAATGGCCTCCATAAAATTCAGGGGGTGTTGGTTCCACATGCATGCTGGGTCCATTCTGCCTTTTCCCATTTCTGGTGCTCCAAAGGCCTCCACTAAATCCAGGGATGCAGGTACCAAAATGCATGCCGAGCCCACTCTATACCTCTATACTAAGAGCAGACTACGGCTTTATAACACTGATTAAAATCAGCCTATGGGGCAGACAGGCTGATCAGGAGTGCATGACTAAATGGAGTAGCCACACCTCCAGTGCAAACTACAAAGAAAAAAAGTGGGGGTCAGTCAGCACATTCCAGTGTGCAGGTGCACGTTGCTATGGCTAGATACACAAAGCAAAAGAAATACAATGCAACAGCACTCTGCAAAACAAATAAAGTACAAAAATGCCAGTCTGTTACTTTTGGTACTTCTGTTAATAATGGTCTCTTGTTAGAGGGAGCAAAATTTTTTAAGTAGAGAGTTTATTGAGCACATGAGATTTACAAATACACTAAAGAGATTCATTGTGATAAAGTGAAGAATGACCTCCTGACAGATAAATGCCACAATGACTACTCTCTACTAATTCTCCTTGATCTGTCTGCAGCATTTGACACTGTAAACCATTATCTCCTACTCACCATTCTCCAATCTATTGGCCTTTAGGACACCATTCTCTCTTGGTTTTCTTTCTATCTGTCTGACTGCTCCTTCAGGGTGTCATTTGGTGGTTCTAATTCCCCTCTTAATCCTCTTCCTGTTGGGGTGATTCAGTGTTCAGTCCTATGTCCTTTCCTCTTTCCTTTCCACACAGCCCCTATTGGACAGACTATCACCAGAATTGCAAAGAAAAAAAGGCGGGTCAGTAAGCACATCCCAGTGTGCAGGTGCATGTTGCTATAGCTAAATACACAAAGAAAAGAAAAGAAAATTCAGGGGGTGTTGGTTCCACATGCATGCTGGGTCCATTCTGCCTTTTCCCATTTCTGGTGCTCCAAAGGCCTCCACTAAATCCAGGGATGCAGGTACCAACATGCATGCCGAGCCCACTCTATACCTCTATACTAAGAGCAGACTATGGCTTTATACTTACACTGATTAAAATCAGCCTATGGGGCAGACAGGCTCATCAGGAGTGCATGGAGGCCATTATGGCACATAACAGGAAATAGTGTTAGGTTCCCATCTTACAGAGATCGCCTTGCCATTTGGCAGATGGGCCCATATAATATTGTACAAAATATATTTGCCAAGAATCTCAAATTTACTAAATGAGTGTAGCATTAGCATCAAAATGTTATATTACTATGGCATTTTTGTACTTTATTTGGTTTGCAGAGTGCTGTTGCATTGTATTTATTTTCTTTTCTTTGTGTATCTAGCCATAGCAACGTGCACCTGCACATTGGGATGTGCTGGCTGACCCCCCCCCCTTTTTTTCTTTGTAGTTTGTACTGGAGGTGTGGCTACTCTATTTAGTCATGCACTCCTGATCAGCCTGTCTGCCCCATAGGCTGATTTTAATCAGTGTAAGTATAAAGCCGTAGTCTGCTCTTAGTATAGAGGTATAGAGTGGGCTCGGCATGCATGTTGGTACCTGCATCCCTGGATTTAGTGGAGGCCTTTGGAGCACCAGAAATGGGAAAAGGCAGAATGGACCCAGCATGCACGTGGAACCAACACCCCCTGAATTTTATGGAGGCCATTATGGCACATAACAGGTAGGAAATAGTGTTAGGTTCCCGTCTTACAGAGATCGCCTTGACGTTTGGCAGATGGGCCCAAATAATTTTGTACAAAATATATTTGCCAAGAATCTCAAATTTACTAAATGAGTGTAGCATTAGCATCAAAATATTTTGTATTACTATGGCATTTTTGTACTTTTTTTTCTACAAGTTGATCCAAAGGAAGGCAAAAAACCCCTGTGAGGTAGAAGCCAATTTTCCCCACTTTAGGGAAAAAATTCCTTCCCGACTCCAGTCAGGCAATCAGAATAACTCCCTGGATCAACGACCCATCTAAAGTAACTAAAACCTATAATATTATTACTCTTCAGAAATACATCCAGGCTCCTCTTGAACTCTTTTAGTGAACTTACCATCACCACCTCCTCAGGCAGAGAGTTCCATAGTCTCACTGCTCTTACCATAAAGAATCCTCTTCTATGTTTGTGTACAAACCTTCTTTCCTCCATGCGCAGAGAATGTCCCCTCATCACAGTAACAGTCCTGGGGATAAATAGATCATGGGAGAGATCTCTGTACTGACCCCCGATATATTTATACATAGCTATTAGATCTCCCCTCAGTCGTCTTTTTTCTAAAGTGAATAACCATAATTTTGATAATCTTTCTAGGTACTGTAGTCCACCCATTCCAGTTATGACTTTAGTTGCCCTCCTCTGAACCCTCTCCAGCTCTGCTATGTCTGCCTTGTTCACAGGAGCCCAGAACTGTACACAGTACTCCATGTGTGGTCTGATTAGTGATTTGTAAAGTGGCAGGACTATGTTCTCATCAAGGGCATCTATGCCTCTTTTGATGCAACCCATTATCTTATTGGCCTTGGCAGCAGCTGTCTGACACTGGTTTCTACAGCTTAGTTTGCTGTTCACTAAAATTCCTAGGTCCTTTTCCATGTCAGAGTTTCCCAATGTTTTACCATTCAGTATGTTCTGGTGACTTGCATTATTCCTTCCCATATGCATAACCTTACATTTGTCAGTGTTAAACCTCATCTGCCACTTCTCTGCTCAAGTCTCCAGTCTATCCAGATCCATCTGTAGCAGTGTATTGTCCTCTTCTGTGTTAATTACTTTACACAGTTTAGTGTCATCTGCAAAAATTGATATTTTACTGTGCAAGCCTTCTACAAGATCATTAATAAATATATTGAAGAGAATAGGGCCCAATACTGACCCCTGTGGTACCCCACTAGTGACAGTGACCCAATCTGAGTATATACCATTAATAACCACCCTCTGTTTTCTATCACTGAGCCAGTTACTTACCCACATACAGACATTTTCTCCCAGGCCAAGCATTCTCATTTTATATACTAACCTTTTATGTGGTATAGTGTCAAATGCTTTGGAGAAGTCCAGATATACAACATCCATTGAATCGCCGCGGTCCAGTCTAGAACTTACCTCCTCATAGAATCTGATTAAATTGGTTTGACATGACCGATCCCTCATGAAGCCATGCTGATATGGAGTTATTTGGTTATTTTCATTGAGGTACTCCAAGATAGCATCTCTTAGAAAACCTTCAAACAGTTTACCCACGACAGATGTTAAACTTACCGGCCTATAGTGTCCATGCTCTGTTTTTGGACCCTTTTTGAATATTGGCACCACATTTGCTATGCGCCAATCCTGTGGAACACTCCCTGTCAGTATAGAGTCCTTAAATATCAGAAATAAGGGTCTGGCGATGACATTACTTAATTCTCTTAGGATACGGGGGTGTATGCCATCCGGTCCTGGCGATTTGTCTATTTTAATCTTTTTAAGACCCAGCTCTACTTCTTCCTGGGTCAGACAGGGCACTTTTAAAGGGGAAGTTACTTTTATATTCTGCATTTCATCTGACAGTTTATTTTCCTCTGTGAATACAGTGGAGAAAAAGATATTTAGTAGCTTTGCTTTCTCCTCATCACTCTCTGCAACTCCCCCCTCATTACTCTTTAAGGGGCCGATACCTTCAGGTTTATACTTTTTACCATTTATATAATTAAAGAACATTTTAGGGTTAGTTTTACTCTCTTTGGCGATTAATCTCTCGGTCTCTAGTTTGGCTGTTTTTATTTGTCTTTTACATATTCTATTTTTTTCCTTATAGTTTTTCAATGCTTCCTCACTCTCCTCCTGTTTTAGTGATTTAAATGCTTTCTGTTTGTCATTTATTGCTTTCTTTACAGTTCTATTTATCCACATTGTTTTTATTCTTGTTCCTTAACCTTTTATTCCCATAGGGTATGTACCTCTCACAATTAGATATTAGGATGCTTTTAAAAATATCCCATTTTGTGGCTGTATTTTTATTTTTGAGGACTATGTCCCAGTTAGTTTGACCTATGGCCTCTCTTAGTTGGCTAAATTTTGCTTTTTCGAGGTTTGGTATTTTTGTTCCTCCCTCAAGAAACGCTCTTTTGAATGACAATTGGAAGGTTATTATTTTATGGTCACTATTTCCCAGGTGTCCCCTAACCTGCACATCTGTTGTTTGCAGAGTGCTGTTGCATTGTATTTATTTTCTTTTCTTTGTGTATCTAGCCATAGCAACGTGCACCTGCACACTGGGATGTGCTGACTGACCCCCCCCCTTTTTTTCTTTGTAGTTTGTACCGGAGGTGTGGCTACTCCATTTAGTCATACACTCCTAATCAGCCTGTCTGCCCCATAAGCTGATTTTAATCAGTGTAAGTATAAAGCCATAGTCTGCTCTTAGTATAGATGTATAGAGTGGGCTCGGCATACATGTTGGTACCTGCATCCCTGGATTTAGTGGGGGCCTTTAAAGCACCAGAAATGGCAAAAGGCAGAATGGACCCAGCATGCACGTGGAACCAACACCCCTGAATTTTATGGAGGCCAATATGGCACATAACAGGTAGGAAATAGTGTTAGGTTCCCGTCTTACAGAGATCGCCTTGACGTTTGGCAGACGGGCCCAAATAATTTTGTACAAAATATATTTGCCAAGAATCTCAAATTTACTAAATGAGTGTAGCATTAGCATCAAAATATTTTATATTACTATGGCATTTTTGTACTTTATTTGGTTTGCAGAGTGCTGTTGCATTGTATTTATTTTATTTTATTTGTGTATTTAGCTATAGAAACATGCACCTGCACACTGGGATGTGCTTACTGACCCCCCTTTTTTTCTTTGCAATTCTGGTGATAGTCTGTCCAATAGGGGCTGTGTGGAAAGGAAAGAGGAAAGGACATAGGACTGAACCCTGAACAGGGTTGCCAACCAGAATTATTCTTTTTTCTGGACAACTTATCCCAAAATCACGGACAGACAGCATTTTTTACGGACAAATTGGAAAACCATTATGAAGGATAAATATTATAAGTAATACAGGTCTATAGCTCAATATACTGATCAGAACTCATTGCCAGCATTTACTGGGAGCTGTAAAATGATTATATTTACCACCAAAATAATCTAGTCAAGTATCACCAGCCTCAAAAAAATCACGGACACCTCTATTTTTTTTCACGGACAGAGGAAAAAAGTCACCAATTTTTATGGACTGTCCAGAAATTTCTGGACGGTTGGCAACCCTGACCCTGAATCACCCCAACAGGGAGAGGATTAAGAGGGGAATTAGAACCACCAAATGACACCCTGAAGGAGCAGAGAGATAGAAAGAAAACCAAGAGAGAATGGTGTCCTAAAGGCTAATAGATTGGAGAATGGTGAGTAGGAGATAATGGTTTACAGTGTCAAATGCTGCAGACAGATCAAGGAGAATTAGTAGAGAGTAGTCATTGTGGCATTTAGCTGTCAGGAGGTCATTCTTCACTTTATCACAATGAATCTCTTTAGTATACTTGTAAATCTCATGTGCTCAATAAACTCTCTACTTAAAAAATTTTGCTCCCTCTAAGACAAGAGACCATTATTGACAGAAGTACCAAAAGTAACAGACTACTTTAGTAGATGCCAATTTAACTATGTTAAAGGGAAAAAAATCCTTCCTGTCTTCAAATACGGCAATCAGAATAAATCCCTGAATCAATGTCCCCATAAGTATCCATAATGGCTTGGAATTGTCACGATAGAGAGCAGTGAACCCTGAAATACTCATATCATTGTCCCTACCTACTTGCATGATCTGCCCTAGGTAAGGCCCCACAACTGGTCAACAATCCCTCATTAGATAAGAACTGGGGCCTAAACAGGGAGGAAGAAAAACCTAGTGACAGACTGGTGACCACACTAAGATCTAAGAGAAACAGGCTAGCTAGATCAGACCAGGAGAGACAAAGAGTCAATACCAAAAGCAGGAGTCAATACCAGGAGAGCAATTAGGGTAAATAAGAAAACTGAAATCAGAAACGATACCAAGCCAGAAGTCAAAACTAGGAAGGTACGTCAGGGTCCAAATCGTTAGTCGAGGACAAGGTCCAAGTAGGGTCAGATAACCAGGACAGTCAGAATAGTATGGAAAAGCTAGTGAGGATATCCTAGCTAGACACCAATCTCAGGCAATCTGTGACCAGCAGATTGCCTGTTTAAATAGCCTGCACTTCCTGGACATATAACACGTCCTGTGTCACATGACTGATGACGTTAGCGATGCCTCTGATTAGTGTGTGCTCCTGCACCAGTAAGCGTATCCTAGTTGCCCTGGTAAGTAAACGCCGGTGGCCCCCACCTGGATGTGACAGTAATATTATATTTTTCAATAATGGCATCAACCCCCTCCTGAATTTGTACAATAAATCAACATCATGTGGCAGAGAGTCCTATAGTCTCACTGCTCTTTCAGTAAAGAAGTTGCCCAAAATTGTACACAATATTCCTTGTGTGGATCCACACATGGCATTGGTCACTCACTAAATTTAAGCTTATTGGCCACCAATAAGCCCAAGTATTTTAGGTGATAGTTTTACCTAGTATTTTACTATATAAATTGGTACAAGTCGACCCTCTGAGACAAAGAAGCTACTGCTGGGCATACATGATCGCTGGCCACAGTCTTACATGCCTGCCATTCAAATGAGTGGCAATCCATGAAAGGTATAGATTGACCAAGTTTATTATACCAACAGCCACTGTTTTGTTTCGCAGTTCCCTGCCCTTGATACTAGAGGGTAGTCTTCTGTGGTTGACCTTCCTTTATTACCTCAACCTGCCCTAATATTTCCATATGAGAGGAAAACAGCAGAGGCAGTGCCTCATGTGTATTATCGCCAGGATGCAGCAGTTGTGATGAGTAAGTAATGCACTTACCCTAGGATGTTGTGATACTCAGAACTTTATTTGTGTGGTATACAAGATCCGTTGTGCCAGCAGGAACTTGGGACTGCAGGCAGTGTCCATGGCCGGCTTTGCTGGTTCAGTAGTGAGCCAGGAACACAGAGGCGATAACTAGGAAGAAGAGAAGGAATCCAGACACTGTCTCTAAACGGATATGACATGGAAAACGGACATGGAAGCAAGGGCAAGTAAAAGGAAGATCTCAAGTCTGCTGCCCGTGTGATATGCATTTGGAGACAGGGCCTGTATTTGGACTCTCCTTCCTAGTTATCTCTTCTAATATGCTAAAAATGTGTAGCTGTTCTACAGTATATATCTAATCCGAGGATCCATTCCTGAGTTATGATACTTTTTCTTAAAATGCAAATTAGGCCTTTGCAGCAATGAGAGCATCACCATTGCTCTTGTTGCCCCCAAGGTCCACTCATTTCAGTGACCAGCAACTCTTTCACATGCAGTGACAAAGCAGTGAGGGAGAGGTTGACCACAGAAATGATTGGGGCTTGGGTGCGGCAAGAGCTATGGTGATGCCCTTATTGCAGCAAAGGTCTAATTTACATATTAAGAAAAGGTATCATAACTCAAGAACGAAGCCTCAGATCAACAAAAGAAAAACAGCATTTTAATCAGGTGAACTACAGCTACGAGTCAGTTTGGATTACACTAGAAAACCAAATATATCATATGTTTTTTTTTTTTTTACTGTGGCCTCACCAAACTTTGTGGGTAATTTATTATAACTCGTAGAACAGTTGAAAATTTTGGCAAAAATGCTAGTTTGCACCAAAATTGTAACTTTTTAGCTTTTTCCTACACTATTGCCACTTTTCCAAAAAGAGGGTAGGGCATATAGGGCATTTTATAAATAAGAGTAAGCCAAACTATATTATTATCTTAAACATACAACATTCCCAAATCAGAGTGTGCCCACCATCCTATACTCAGATTTATATTTTTCCTACACTACTGCCACTTTTCCAAAAAGGGGGTAGGGCATGGACAGGATGAGACAAGTCCCGAACAAGACCTCCGTGGCCCAAATCATTCAACAACATATGCACCAGTCTGGTGAAGTGCTGCACATTCACCAGACATCTACTCAAGCTCCAGGCTGGAGTGAATTTAGTTTCAGACTAGCCCACAAGGAAACAGTTGAATCCCCACTCCCCCCTTCCCCGTGGGCTCCTGACAAAGGGCCCATAGTCCCCCACTCCATGCACAAGTAGCATATGGCAAAGTAGACTGCACTACATATAGATAAGCAGCGCATAACATCTCAACCAACCTATGTGTGCATATAAAAAAATGAGTAGATTATTTAACAAACTACTCAGTTTATTATTATAGATGCATCAGGTGGCTAAGGGGGCTTCTAGGCACAGAGGCAGGGCAGATAGTGTCCTCCTTCTCCAGGGACCCGCTTTCTCATAGTTGTTGCAGGGACGTCCGCAATTAATCATCTTGCTGCTGACTGCCACTGTGTGAGCAGGAAGTATTTGCAGTAGATGTACAGAAGGCACCAGAATGAATTTTATGGGTGGACCCTAGGCACCCCAGTCTGACAATGAGTAGATTTCAATTTTGGCACATGGGCAGCAGAAGATGCAACAAATTTATTAGGCATGTGCTTCTTAAATTAGTCTTAAATTAGGATTTCTACTATGACTGGCATGTGAGAAAGCCAGTCTTTAGTAAATTACTCCCAGTGTGAGTTAGAAATGCTGGGCAAAATGTATTCAATGATCACTCAATGGCATATTTTTTGTATTTATGACAGATCCCCATTGCTGCAATCTTTTAAAGTCAATTTTATGCTTTCTTGGTTGAAACTCATATAAATGAGTACACAGGAAATTAGTTTTGGATTTGTTATGCTTCAGGGACACTAAAAGACGCTAGATAAACCAAATATATTTCTGTACCTTGAAAAATGATAGAACTTAATTGCAGTATTAAAAATATCATTTCTTCCTGAAGTTGATGCAAATATAGCTGGAGATGAAAGGAAGTTTCTCCTTCTAGTAGTACCCCTCCTTGCTTTTTATTATAATTATTATTATTATTATTATTTTATTTAAAAAGCCATTCATTCCAAAATGATGTACACCTAAAAGGGTTATATGCAGTTACCTAGACCTGGGGGTATCTGCAAGACAATGTACACCTAAAAGGAGGTATATGCAGTAACCTAGACCTGGGGGTATCTGCAAGTGTATATAGTTATGTGATGTTATGTATTTTATTATTTTGGCCATTCATTCCAGCAAGAGGAAGGTATGGTTGGCAGTGGCTGGAAGGAACAGGGCTAACCACCCTGTTCCTCCTCTCTTGTTAGGAGTGGGCTGATCCTGCTTCTGGCCAGGAACGATAGTATTAGTACCAGTCTGGAGAGAGAACAGAGGGGAGGCACATGTCAGAGCTCCTACTCCTCGTAACCAGATCTTATTCTCCTCTGAGACCAACACTCCAAGGAGTGCATCAGAGACAGAAGAGTGATCAGCAAAATTACAGCTTTACAGACACTGCAGCAATGTGAGGCACTATGGCTCACAATCCCATCACTACTAAGCCAGACTAACATCAAGCCTGTATTACAGTGGACACCTATATCCACAAGTGCCTGCTAGTGCCAATCAATTGCCTTCCAACCTACCATTATACCTGCTCATCTGGTGCCAGAAACAGGATTTTGTATTTAATACTGCTGGATGTGCCACATGTTATATTTTACAATAAGTAAAGGAAGACTCATACATTTACTTCTGGCTTGATTCTTCAAACTCACCACATACCCTCACCCACTCGGAGTGAGGAATAATATATGCCCACAATTAAATATAAAAATATATAAAGTTTATTCACAATATAAATAACAACACATACAAATACAATAGCTATGGGGAATAGCCAAAAAACGGTAATGATAACCCTTTTCTGAAATGTGGAAACCAGGGTCCACAACCCCAGTCTATCAGTTCGGCCCAGTTATATTACTGATGAGGCATAGAGTTGCTATATATTGATTCTTCAAACTACCTTTCCACTGCACCGATCCCCAGGAAGCAATGGCCTGAGAGAGTACAGCACACTGTGACACAGCATCTCATCAGGACCACTACTACTCCCATCATCTGCACCAGCTCCTCAGGGACTTACTGCAAATACATACATAATATATGTAAAACAAAACAAGCACAATGAGCAAAAATTTATTAACAGATTGATACAGAGGAGGCAAAGACCCTGCCTGCGAGAGCTTACAATCTACAAGGGAAGGAGATGGTAGGTGACATTGAAGGTTGGTCATCTAACTGTCCCAGGTTTTTAGGAATGCTGAGTGGTGATGCGGCCTGTCACGGTGCTCCCACCTGGATACCGTCACTCCCCAGGGTTAGGCTCCATAGCAATAAAGGGGAGAGAGTTTGTGGAGTAAGACTTGGTAAAAGTACTTTTGAGCGGGGTGCCTTTGGCTGTTGACCTCCTCGTAATACTCTGTAAACTGTAAGAAGTTAGGGTGATCTATGAGCTGCTTCCCTTGGGAGACTCCTGCTGCAGAAGGGAGGGAGGGGGCGATCCCCTCACTGCAACATGTCTGCTCTTCTTCCCATTTTTCTATCGACTCTAGACTGACTATAGCTTCCTGCCACCCTCCCTTGGTAGGAAGGACTAGCCCACTTATGCCCAAAAGGGGGAGAATGGAATGGTAAGTTCCATTCTATCTAAAGATCTCTCTCTGCCACATACACTGCCACCTGCTGGACAATCAGGTACAGTTCATGTACTAACAATACATAAGTTACATAACCATATTATTAAGGCATGATAACAAAGGACCTGGAAATAAATATACAGGTGACATTATTAGTTAGCCATTAGAGACAGTAGCAGGGTGTAGGAATGGTAGTGCCCGTTCTGATGTACTACAGTGGCAGCATACTTATTGCAGGTGGTAGGCTTCCCTGAAGAGGTCAGTTTTCAGGTTGCTTTTGAAGGTTTGGATGTTGGGGGAGATTCTGATGTGCAAGGTAGCGAGTTCCAGAGTAAGGGAGATGAACGAGAAAAATTCTGTATATGATTTGTGAGGAACAGACAAGAGGAGAGCAAAGAAGGAGGTCATGTGAGGATCGGGGATTATGTGTAGGGATGTATCAGGAACTAGCTATTTTTATATACTGTAGCTATTATTGTAATAATTCCCGTACGTGTCTCCCATTTCACACGACATCTTATTGCGTTGCTGTTATTCCAGTCTAATGGCTTATCATCCTTCATCATGTCTTTTGCATCAAACATACAGCAATACCAAAAGGAGCTATGAATCCTAGCTTAACAAATACTAGGCACACTTATTGTACATACATTTTGCATTCCTATATGTATAATATAAAACATGTAAGCTTTGTGAAAAAGATGCAAAATGTAATTTCAGAAATGAAAAAGCATAAAATAAATATAATATAATGCACACAAAAATACAGTCACTATAGAACTGGAGTTCATGCACTCTCATTAAATCTAGAAATTGTGAAGAAAAAAATATCTTGGGGGTGGAATGCCACCATATTTTTATGATAATTGTGACCTACAAAAGCTCCTGTCTTCTTATGTCAAATCTGATATTCAGTTGGCCTGTCTGAAATGTGAATTGAAGCTGTCACATGTCATGCTGTTTTAACTAATATGCAAGAAGCCTGGATGAGGTTGATGACAAGATTGTGTTATGGTGACCTCATGTGGCCAATCCTTGAGTTTGTTCCACAGTTTGTATCGAAAGGACTGATATTTAAGGCAAATCATATTAAGCAGAATGATTGTGACTTGTAAATATGCTTAAACCCATCATAAGTGTACAAGTGTCAGCTCTGAGCAACTCTTCTAGAGGACTTGTCGCCACTCCTGACATATAACAAAGAAAGACCGGCGCTCACTTTGTTGACAATATGAAGAGACTCTTCATATCATAAAAGAAAATGAGTTCCGGTCCTTCTTCGCTATATACTAGCCTTCCCTTGCTGCGCACACCACGTGCAAACCGCAGTGCTGAACTATCTTCTTAGATACCTCTCCTGTCTGTTAAAGGGTGCATTTATATGCATGGACTGCGCAGGCAATTATCGGGAAGGAATCATTCCTTACCTTGCGGCGATCTCCTCTACTGCATCACTCTAGAGGGATGAGCCATGGCTACTACAATCACTCGTCCTCATACAGAATTATTGTTTCTGGCCAGAAGATCACTGTTCATACAGCACAATCTGATGCCCAAAAATTATATAATGTGCTGCATAAACAATGAATTCACCCGATGAACAAGTACTTTGCGCGTTCATTGGGTGATCAGTGGATTATTGGGAACAAGTGTACATACTATGATTCTGTTTCCGATAATCGGTACAAATATTCAGTGTAAATATGGTATTGGTAACTACTTTCATTTGCCATATATTAATCCTGTAGCTTCTATTCTTATAACTCTATATTATTCAGACTAAAAGTTTATGAATCACCAGCAGTTTGCAAGGAAGGTGCAGCTGTGTGATACCATTTGTCCCTGTACAGTCTGACATTACCCAATATGTGCTGCTTGTGCCAGACTGTGCACAGACACACCTCCAACTGGTAACACTGGCTGGACCTTTACTGCAAAATATTCCATTTGTTCTTAAAATTCAAGTAGGAATAATAGAGGAATGGCACAACACAGAGTCAAAAGAAAATATGTTCCAGAATTGTTATTTCATGGAGAATGCAAGTAGGTACAAAAACAGACATGTCAGGAAAGGTTACAGGTCCTCTTTAACCACTTCAGATCTGGGCCATTTAGCCCCCTTCCTGACCAGGCCTAATTTTGCAAATCTGACATGTGTCAATTCATGTGGTAATCAGGGCCGTATTTAGGGTTCATGCTGCCCTAGGCACTCTCTGTGATGACGCCCCCCCCCCCAACGTGACCCATTCCCCCACGCCCCCAAATAGTAGCATAGTAGCCTCTCCTCAGCCCCCCCACCCCATAGTAGCCCCCTCACCCCACAGTAGCATAGTAGCCTCTCCTCAGTCCCCCCCACCCCATAGTAGCCTCCTCCCCCCAGCAGTAGCATAGTAGCCTCTCCTTAGAACCCCCACCCCATAGTAGCCTCCTCCCCCACAGTAGCATAGTAGCCTCTCCTTAGAACCCCCACCCCATAGTAGCCTCGTTACCCCCACCCCCCATAGTAGCCTCTTCTCACCCCCCCCACCTCATAGTAGCCTCTCCTCGTTACCGTAGCCCCCTCACCCCCCATAGTAGCCTCCTCCCCCCACAGTAGCATAGTAGTCTCTCCTCAGTAGCCTCCCAACCCCATAGTAGCCTTGTTACCCCACCCCCCATAGTAGCCTCCTCCTGGACTTATTACAGTGACCTATCCTCCCCCCCAACCCCCTGGATACTGAAAATGGTACTCTGCCAAGCCAATTACCCCCGCCCAACTACCCACCATCCCCATACACCCAACTACCCTCAGTCTGTACCCCCCCACCTGGCGCTGGTGCACCTAGCTTTTCTGATGCCCAAGAGAAATATTGAAACCCCCCCCCCATGCCAAATTCTCAACCTAATCCCTTCCCTCCAGTCCTACTGTTAAAGGGGTTGTCCTCTTTTTACTACTAATGACCTATCCTCACGATAGGTCATCAATATCAGATCGGCTGGGGTCCTCCGGCACTCCCGCCGATCAGCTGTTTGAAGAGATATATGAGAGCTGCTTTCTCTGCTCTGTTCACCTGCTTGCCATAGAATTTGCAGTGAACAGCAGTAAACAGAGCAGAGAAAGCAGCGCTCGTACAAAAAAAAAAAAAAAAAAGACCACCCCTTCAAAGACATACTTGGAAAACATTTCATACAGCACTACAGAGCATACAGGGTCATACAGAGCCACATATGTACCTCTTACATCCAGTGACTTCTCTTCTCTTCTCTGATGACGTTTTCTTTCCTCTTCTTCTGTCAGACCAGACCGCCATGGTGACTTCTTTCAGCTGTGCCTCGTCTCTGAAGAGTTCAACAAACAGACATCTTACTTTCCTACTTTTCCATCATCCTCTCACCTTCTCCACATCTCACCCTGCCCACCCCCCATACTATATTACAGAAACAGCCCCCCTGAAAATACTGGCACCACACAGAAAAACAGTACCCCCTTACCTTTCAGATCAGATCCCCATATCAAACCCCAGATGAGACCCCCCATCTACAGACCCCCATTAGACCTCCTAACTCCCATATCTGACCCTCATTAGACCACCAGACGCCCTATCAGATCCTCATTAGACCTCCAGACCCTCAATCAGACCCCTCTAGACCCCCAGTCAGACACTTCAGGCCCTAATCAGACCTCCTTCAGACCCCTAATTAGATCCCCAATCATAACCCCCTTCTGGCCCCATATCATACTCTTGTGGCCCCCATATAGAACTCTCCTTCTGTGGCCCATGTCAGACCCCCCCCTTCTGGCCCCATGTCAGAACCCCTTTTTCTGGCCCCCATTTTAGACCCCCCTTTCTGGTCCCCATTTCTGTCCACCATTTCAGATCTTCCGCATCTGTCCCACCATTTCAGAATCCCCCCCATTTCTGTCCCACCATTTCAGACCCCCCATTCTATCCCACCATTTCAGACCCCCCCCATTCTATCCACCATTTCAGACCCCCCCCCCATTCATATCCCACCATTTTCAACGCCCCCCCATTCTGTCCCACCATTTCAGACCCCCCCATTCTGTCCCACCATTTCAGACCCCCCCATTCTGTCCCACCATTTCAGACCCCCCCCATTCTGTCCACCATTTCAGACCCCCCCCATTCTGTCCACCATTTCAGACCCCCCCCATTCTGTCCCACCATTTTCAGACCCCCCCCCATTCATGTCCCACCATTTCAGACCCCCCCCCCCCATTCTGTCCCACCATTTCAGACCCCCCCATTCTGTCCCACCATTTCAGACCCCCCCCATTCTGTCGCACCATTTCAGACCCCCATTCTGTCCCACCATTTCAGACCCCCCCCCATTCTGTCCCACCATTTCAGACCCCCCATTCTGTCCCACCATTTCAGACCCCGCCATTTCTGTCCACATCTCAGACCCCCATTCGTCCCACCATTCAGACCCCCCATTCTAATCCCACCATCTCAGACCCCCCCATTCTGTCCCACCATTTCAGACCCCCCCCATTCTGTCCCACCATTTCAGACCCCCCCATTCTATCCACCATCTCAGACCCCCCCATTCTGTCCCACCATTCAGACCCCCCCCATTCTGTCCCACCATTTCAGACCCCATTCTTCCCACCATTCAGACCCCCCATTCTGTCCCACCATTTCAGACCCCCCCCATTCTGTCCCACCATTTTCAGACCCCCCCATTCTTGTCCCACCATTTCAGACCCCCCCATTCTGTCCCACCATTTCAGACCCCCCCCATTCTGTCCCACCATTTCCAGACCCCCCCATTTCAGACCCCCCCCATTCTGTTCCCACCATTTCAGACCCCCCATTCTGTCCCACCATTTCAGACCCCCCCATTCTATCCCACCATCTCAGACCCCCCCATTCTGTCCCACCATCTCAGACCCCCCCATTCTGTCCCACCATTTCAACCCCCCCATTCTGTCCCACCATTTTCAACCCCCCCCATTCTGTCCCACCATTTCAGACCCCCCCATTCTGTCCCACCATTTCAGACCCCCCCCATTCTGTCCCACCATTTCAGGCCCCTCCCATTCTGTCCCACCATTTCAGACCCCCCCATTCTGTCCCACCATTTTCAGATCCCCCCATTCTGTCCCACCATTTCAGATCCCCCCCCATTCTGTCCCCACCTTTTAAGATTCCCTTTTTTGGCCCCCACTTCAGACCTCAGATCAGACAAGGAAAAAAAAAAAAAAAAAATTACCTCCCGGTCCTGGCTCTCTCCTCTTCCAGGGCCCACGCTGAAGTCACCTGACCTCCTGCAGCGTCA
>ONZH01005314.1:0-47196 GCA_900303285.1 Rhinella marina | reverse complement strand
TCTCACACTGCTCGTTTCCTGGCAGATTTTGGTTCACCACAGTCCACTGACAGCCTCGTCCAAGGCAATGATAGTCATGCAGCCCTCAGGTTTCTGACACAGGCAAAGCCCACTGTGTGAACATAGACTAAAATGTGCCTCAGCGGTAAGTCCACGCTGCTGTTAGTACACCGCAGGTTTTTCCTGTGGACACAGATACAGTTGAGCATCCGCCTCAGGACTATTGGTTCCCTGCACTGCCATTCGGCGCTCTGATGGGACGCCAATGTCATCGCGCCACATGCGCCTTTCCGCTGATGCGGCCTCGCTTGAGGATGTCCTGGGACCGGAAAAAGATACAGAGTTAGCACAGATCATGGGTGGTACAGAGCATGGGGGCACTGTACATGGTGGCACAATACATAGGGGCACAGAGCATAAGGGGCACAGTACATGGTGGCACAGAGCATGGTGGCACAGAGCATGGGGGCACAATACATAGGGGCACAGAGCATTGAGGCACAGTACATGGGGACACAGGGCATAAGGTGCATAGAGTATGGTGGCACAGTATAGGGGCATAGGAGCATGATGGCAGAGTATAAGGGCACAGATCATAAGTGGCGCAGAAAGCAGGGACACAGAGCATGTATCACTATATAAGAGGACACAGAGGATGTGGGACTATGTATGAGGTCACAGAACATGTATCACAATGTATGAGGTCACAGAACATGTATCACAATGTATGGGGCACAGAACATGTATCACAATGTATGGGGGCACAGAACATGTATCACAATGTATGGGGACACAGAACATGTAACACAATGTATGGGGCACAGGACATGTGTCACAATGTATGGGGACACAGAACACGTAACACAATGTATGGGGGCACAGGACATGTATCACAATGTATGGGGACACAGAACATGTAGCACAATGTATTGGGACACAGAACATGTAACACAATGTATGGGGCACAGGACATGTATCACAATGTATTGGGACACAGAACATGTATCACAATGTATGGGGACACAGAACATGTAACACAATGTATGGGGCACAGGACATGTATCACAATGTATGGGGACACAGAACATGTAGCACAATGTATTGGGGCACAGAACATGTAACACAATGTATGGGGCACAGGACATGTATCACAATGTATGGGGACACAGAACATGTAGCACAATGTATTGGGACACAGAACATGTAACACAATGTATGGGGCACAGGACATGTGTCACAATGTATGGGGGACACAGAACATGTAACACAATGTATGGGGGCACAGGACATGTATCACAATGTATGGGGACACAGAACATGTAGCACAATGTATTGGGACACAGAACATGTAACACAATGTATGGGGCACAGGACATGTATCACAATGTATTGGGACACAGAACATGTAACACAATGTATGGGGCACAGGACATGTATCACAATGTATTGGGACACAGAACATGTAACACAATGTATGGGGCACCAGGACATGTGTCACAATGTATGGGGACACAGAACATGTAACACAATGTATGGGGGCAACAGGACATGTATCACAATGTATGGGGACACAGAACATGTAGCACAATGTATTGGGACACAGAACATGTAACACAATGTATGGGGCACAGGACATGTATCACAATGTATTGGGACACAGAACATGTGTCACAATGTTATGGGGACACAGAACACGTAACACAATGTATGGGGGCACAGGACATGTATCACAATGTATGGGGACACAGAACATGTAGCACAATGATATGGGGGCACAGGACATGTATCACAATGTATGGGGACACAGGACATGTATCACAATGTATTGGGGCACAGGACATGTATCACAATGTATGGGGACACAGAACATGTATCACAATGTATGGGGACACAGAACATGTAGCACAATGTATGGGGACACAGGACATGTATCACAATGTATTGGGGCACAGGACATGTATCACAATGTATGGGGACACAGAACATGTATCACAATGTATGGGGACACAGAACATGTAGCACAATGTATGGGGACACAGAACATGTATCACAATGTATGGGGACACAGAACATGTAGCACAATGTATGGGGACACAGGACATGTATCACAATGTATTGGGGCACAGAACATGTAGCACAATGTATGGGGGCACAGACTGTATGGCACTATCTATAGGGGGGACTAATGGGCTCGGTTCCTGTGTCGTATTTATGTAATGGGCTTGGTTCTGGTACTGTATTTATGTAATGGGCTCGGTTCTGGTGCTGTATTTATGTAATGGGCTCGGTTCTGGTGCTGTATTTATGTAATGGGCTCAGTTCTGGTGCTGTATTTATGTAATGGGCTCGGTTCTGGTGCTGTATTTATGTAATGGGCTCAGTTCTGGTGCTGTATTTATGTAATGAGCTCGGTTCTGGTGCTGTATTTATGTAATGGGCTTGGTTCTGGTGCTGTATTTATGTAATGGGCCAGTTGTGGTGCTGTATTTATGTAATGAGCTCGTTTTTATGTAATGGGCTCAGTTCTGGTGCTGTATTTATGTAATGGGCTCGGTTCTGGTGCTGTATTTATGTAATGGGCTCGGTTCTGGTGCTGTAGTTATTTAATGAGCTCGGTTCTGGTGCTGTAGTTATGTAATGGGCTCGGTTCTGGGTGCTGTATTTATGTAATGGGCTCGGTTCTGGTGCTGTAGTTATGGTAATGAGCTCGTTCTGGTGCTGTATTTATGTAATGGGCTCAGTTCTGGTGCTGTATTTATGTAATGGGCTCGGTTCTGGTGCTGTAGTTTATGTAATGAGCTCGGTTCTGGTGCTGTATTTATGTAATGGGCTCAGTTTCTGGTGCTGTATTTATGTAATGGGCTCGGTTCTGGTGCTGTATTTATGTAATGGGCTTGGTTCTGGTGCTGTAGTTATGTAATGAGCTCGGTTCTGGTGCTGTATTTATGTAATGGGCTCAGTTCTGGTGCTGTATTTATGTAATGGGCTCGGTTCTGGTGCTGTAGTTATGTAATGAGCTCGGTTCTGGTGCTGTATTTATGTAATGGGCTCGGTTCTGGTGCTGTAGTTATGTAATGAGCTCGGTTCTGGTGCTGTATTTATGTAATGGGCTCAGTTCTGGTGCTGTATTTATGTAATGGGCTCAGTTCTGGTGCTGTAGTTATGTAATGGGCTCGGTTCTGGTGCTGTATTTATGTAATGGGCTCGGTTCTGGTGCTGTATTTATGTAATGGGCATAGTTCTGGTACTGTATTTATGTAATGGGCTCAGTTCTGGTGCTGTATTTATGTAATGGGCTCGGTTCTGGTGCTGTATTTATGTAATGGGCTCAGTTTTGGTGCTGTATTTATGTAATGGGCTCGGTTCTGGTGCTGTATTTATGTAACGGGCTCGGTTCTGGTGCTGTATTTATGTAACGGGCTCGGTTCTGGTGCTGTATTTATGTAACGGGCTCGGTTCTGGTGCTGTATTTATGTAACGGGCTCGGTTCTGGTGCTGTATTTATGTAACGGGCTCGGTTCTGGTGCTGTATTTATGTAACGAGCTCGGTTCTGGTGCTGTATTTATGTAACGAGCTCGGTTCTGGTGCTGTATTTATGTAACGGGCTAGGTTCTGGTGCTGTATTTATGTAACGGGCTCGGTTCTGGTGCTGTATTTATGTAACGGGCTCGGTTCTGGTGCTGTATTTATGTAACGGGCTCGGTTCTGGTGCTGTATTTATGTAATGGGCTCAGTTTTGGTGCTGTATTTATGTAATGGGCTCGGTTCTGGTGCTGTATTTATGTAATGGGCTCGGTTCTGGTGCTGTATTTATGTAATGGGCTCGGTTCTTGTGCTGTATTTATGTAATGGGCTCAGTTCTGGTGCTGTATTTATGTAATGGGCTCGGTTCTGGTGCTGTATTTATGTAATGGGCTCAGTTCTGGTGCTGTATTTATGTAATGGGCTCGGTTCTGGTGCTGTAGTTATGTAATGGGCTCGGTTCTTGTGCTGTATTTATGTAATGGGCTCAGTTCTGGTGCTGTATTTATGTAATGGGCTCGGTTCTGGTGCTGTATTTATGTAATGGGCTCAGTTCTGGTGCTGTATTTATGTAATGGGCTCGGTTCTGGTGCTGTATTTATGTAATGGGCTCGGTATGACACCACTACTATTGCACTTGTACCGTGTTCTTGCTATTTACTGCTGTAGGAATTCAAACGACAGCTAAGCAGCACTCAGCTATTGACCATGCATGTGTGGCTTGCTGTCCATTCATTTTTGGGCCCTGTTCTTGAGATAGGAGAGGGTCCCCCAGAGGTTTTCCAAGATATTTTAACTGATGACCTATCCCAGCCTGCTGGAACTACTAATGTCAGAATCCTAATATGTGTCAGAATATGGAAAAGAACATTTTTTTTCCGGGAGTACGGGAGTAAAACATAATAAAACCTATCTATATATAATCTATATTGCGTATCCCTATAATTGTAAATATAAACATGGCTGCATTAAAAAATTTCACTTCACAAGTTTCAATATATAACAGGATAAATTAAAGGGGTTATTCTGGTTATTACAAGTTGGCCCCTATACACTGAATAAAGGATAACTACTAGATCGTGGGGTTTCTACCACTGGGGCCCCCGTTGCTAACATGAACGGAGACTCCATACTCCTCAAAGCCCCTCCAAATTAACTGGCAGGTTGGACATGCAAACAACTACCGTATATCTGAAATGCCCGTAGAAAACAATGGAGCGGCAGTGCTCATGCCGGTTCTGTTGCTTCATTAATTTCGAAGGCTCTGAGGGGTACATAGTCCCCGTTGTCATGGTCAGCTGGGGACCCCCACCGATCTTGTAGGATAGAGGACAATTGTTAAAAACTGGAATACCCCTTTAATTTACCCTAACATATAATGAAGCATAGGGAAAAAGTTTTTGGGGTAAAATTAAATGCTAAAAAGTTTGCAGCTCAGTACAATTACAGGGATACCCAATATACATAGGCTTTATTATGTTTACTGCTATGAAATAAAAGCCTTTAACAGCTTAACGCCCTAGGACGAGCATTCTCGTCCTAGGGTTAACGCGCTGCTGCTGCCCGCTGCCGCAATCTGCAGCAGGGGCCCGGCTGATACTAACAGCCGGGCCTCTGCTGTATCCGCCAGCACCAGTGATTACACCGATGCCGGCGGATTAACCCCTTCTATGCCGCGGTCACGCTGACCGCGGCATACAAGGTAATTGCGGCAGCTTTTAAAGCCATTGGGTTCTCGTGAGGCGGTGGGGGGGGGGGCCCGATGGCTGAGATGGAAGCCCCGATGCCTTGCCCAGAGGCATCGGGACTCCCATCTACGGAAGCCCAGGAGACCCAGCCACAGCGCTGGGTCTCCTAGGCAACGGTCAGCGTCTCACAGTGTGAGACGCTGACAGTTGAATGCAGCACAATACAGATGTATTGTGCTGCATTCAATCAGGGATCAGACCCTGAAATGTTCAAGTCCCTTACTGGGACATAAGTGAAATGTTAAATAGTACCAATCTAACCGTCATCTCATCCCGCAAAAAATGAGCCCCTACTCGAGACAATCGCTCAAAAAATTAAAAAAAACTACAGCTCTCTGACTATGGAGACCCTAAAACATGATTTTTTTTGTTTCAAAAAGGATATTATTGTGGAAAACTTAAATAAATAAAAATAAGTATACATGTTAGGTATCGCCACGTCCGTAAAAACCTACTCTACAAAAATATAGCATGATCTCTCCCCTCAGGTGAACACTGTAAAAAATAAAAAATAAAAACTGTCTAAAAAAAGCCATTTTTTGTCACATTTCATCACAAAAAAATGTAATACCAAGCGATCAAAAAAGCGTATGCCCCCAAAAATAGTACCAATCTAATCGTCATCTCATCCCGCAAAAAATTAGCCCCTACCTGAGACAATCGCCCATAAAATAAAAAAATTACAGCTCTCTGACTATGGAGACACTAAAATGTGATTTTTTTTTTGTGCTTCAAAAATATTGTGTAAAACGTAAATAAAATAAATAAAAAGTATACATATTAGATATTGCCGCGTCCGTAACGACCTGCTCTATAAAAATATCACATGCTCTAACCTGTCAGATGAATGTTGTAAATAACAAAAAATAAAAACAATGCCAAAACTGCTAGTTTTTGTTACCTTGCCTCACAAAAAGTGTAATATAGAGCTACCAAAAATCATATGTACCCTAAAATAGCACTAACAAAACTGCCAGCTTATCCCGTAGTTTCCAAAATGGGGTCAGTTTTTTGGAGTTTCCTACTCTAGGGGTGCATCAAATGTGACATGGCAACTTAAACTTTTTCCAGTGAAATCTGCCCTGGCGTTCCTTTCCTTCTGCGCCCTGCCGTGTGCCTGTACAGCAGTTTACGATGACAAATGGGGCATTTCTGTAAACTACAGAATCAGGGTAATAATTACTGAGTTTTGTTTGGCAGTTAACCCTTGCTTTATTCTCAGAATAAAATGATTCATATAGAAAATCTGTCAAAAAAGTGAAATTAGGAAATTTTGGCTACATTTTCCTTTAATTCTTGTGGAACACCTAAAGGGTTAATAACGTTTGTAAAATCAGTTTTGAATACCTTGAGGGATGTAGTTTCTAAAACGGGGTCATTTTTGGGTGGTTTCTATGATGGAAGCCTCACAAAGTGACTTCAAACCTGAACTGGTCCTTAAAAAGTGGGTTTGGGAAATTTTGTGAAAAATTTCAAGATTTGCTTCTAAATTTCTAAGCCTTCTAACGTCCCAAAAAAATAAAATGTAATTTTCAAAGTGATCCAAACCTGAAGTAGACACATGGGGAATGTAAAGTCATAACTATTTTTGGAGGCATTACTATGTATTTTAAAAGTAGAGAAATTGACATTTGGAAATTTGCTAATTTTTCTAAATTTTTGGTAAATTTGGTAATTTTTTTTATAAATAAGAATGAAATATTTTGACTCAAATTTACCACTGTCATGAAGTACAATATGTGACCAGAAAACAATCTCAGAATGGCCTGGATAAGTAAAAGCGTTCTAAAGTTATCACCACATAAAGTGAGACATGTCAGATTTGCTAAAAATGGCCTGGTCCTTAAGGTGAAAAATGGCAGGGTCCTTAAGGGGTTAAAAAAAAAATGCTGATTGCCATATTCTTTCACACAGGACTTGTAACAACCAGAATACCCCTTTTAGTGGTGCCATTAAAAATTACAACTTGTCTCACAAAAAAGCAGCTTTCATCCGGCTATGTGAACAGAAAAGTAATAAGTTAAAAAACGTAAAAAATTTTAAATTGTCTGGGTTTTTGAGAAGAACACAATGTAAAATTAAAGAAACCACGAGTTAAGAAGTAACAGATTATATTATGCAATATTATTGTCATCAGTCTTGTGTACACAGATCCATATCTATCGGAGCAAAGAGGTTTTCTTCAGGCTTCACTTCCTAAAAACTCAATATTCAGGCCTAGCACCAATCTTGTGCAATTCAGCCATACACTAGATAATATCAGATGTCTGAAATGTGTATCTGCTTGTAACGTAAAGAGGGTGTTCACCCCTGGGGGCCTTTCCGGAAGACCCCTTGAGCGTGCCTGGACCTGTGCCGCTTTCCAGCTCCTTCACTCTCCTGCTGCCTCTGCAGATTCGGAGACTTCACGAATCAAGATCTGTGGGCGATTCAGTGGCGACGGGTCACCTATGCGTCACTTGACCCAGTGACATCACACATGGATGACACTTGACATACCACCACTGAGGCCTGTTATTGGCTGCTGCAGCCAAGTGTCCCGCATCAAACTGGATGTTGATGAAGAGAGACCCAAAATCTGCAGTTGTGGTGGGGGAACCCAACAGCAGGTGTCAGGTAAGTATGATTCCTTCCGCAGGGTCAGAAAGGTCCCCAGCGATGAACAATGTGTTTATAGTGGTATTCCCAGCTCGAAATTCGTTGCACATATGCCATATATGCATTACTTGCACCTTTCCAAAAACAAAAACAAAAAATACAACCCTCTTTTGCAGCTGCTTTAGCAATGAGCAATGCAAGCTTTAGATCTTACATCCAAAGTCGCTTTGTTCAAAACTTCTGATTAACACTGTACGGAGATCCGTTATTTGCAAATTCGCGCATGACTCCGTTGAATAACTTCTGTAGTTGATTTTTAAAGTGGACAACCTTTTAAAACGTGAACCCGAACTCGGCTTCGGTTCCGAGGTACCAGTCAGGCGCGACTTCACGGATAACTGACTTCGGCTCATCGGAGGCCATACGTTTTTGATGGATCTCCGTAAAGTATTAATCCGACGTTTCGAACGAAGCGATTGCGGATGTAACATCTGAAGACCAAAAATAACCAAGTAGTGTGTACCAATCTATAAAAATTACCTTTTATTCATATAATTATTAAAAGAGGGGAAAAAAAACCCCAATGTTCATATACATAAATAGACAATCAGGTCTACTATGGTCGGTAGTTGGATCATACACAGAATGCTGGAGTTAAACAGACCACAATACTTAGTCTAAGGCCCCTTTCACACGGGCGAGATTTCCGTGCGGGTGCAATGCGTGATGCGAACACTTTGCACCCGCACTGAATCCTGACCTATTCATTTCAATGGGGCTTTTCACATGAGCGATGTTTTTCACGCATCAATCCGCCGTTTGCGTGAAAATCGCAGCATGTTCCATATTCTGCGTTTTTCACGCAGCCCTGGCCCCATTGAAGTGAATGGGGCTGCGTAAATAACGCATTGCGTGCGGATGAAATGCGTGATTCACTGATGGTTGCTAAGAGATGTTATTTGTAAACATTCGGTTTTTTTTATCACGCGCGTGAAAAATGCATCAAAACGCTTTGCACCCACGCAGAATAAACTGAACGAATGTACGCAATCGCAGTCAAAACTGACTGCGATTGCATGCGGATTGGTGCGGATGTGTGAGGATTTTCCGGAACACATCCGGACTGAATCCGTGACGCCCCTGTGAAAGAGGCCTAAATGAGAGTCTGCGGTTTGTACAAGAAACGCAGACCCCCCTCTATTACACAGGCCTATACCCCCCAGAAAAACAACCTAGTTAAAGATAATCAATGCCCTGCAAATATGCCGCATGCCTATTTCCGACATACAAACATTAAAGCTCATCAGGGGACAACAAGCAATGCAGTCGACAAAGTGCAAAAGCGCACCTATTAAAGCAGTAAATACAAACCCGGAGGACGAGGGCAAAAAAAAAAAAACCCCAACGCTAAATGACCACAGCGTGGAATTAATCAAACAGGAGGTGAAGAGCTGATGACACCTCACACTCACCAATACCGACCAGTGTAGATGAATCCTAGCAGTCAAACTGTCCTCCATAGTTTGACTGCCAGGATTCATCTACACTGGTCGGTATTGGTGAGTGTGAGGTGTCATCGGCTCTTCACCTCCTGTTTGTTTGTTTAATTCCACACTGTGGTCATTTAGCGTTGGGGTTTTCGTTTTTTTTTTTGCCCTCGTCCTCCAGTGTAAATTTTATAGATTGGTACACACTACTTGGTTATTTTTTGTTGTTCACTTTAGTGTTTACAGCCTATGCTAAATTACTTTTCTTGGGCTTGTGTAGTCTTAAACATCCGAAGACCACTTCGCTCATCAGTAGCTGCTGTGAATAGAAAGATGGCCATGCATAAGCCGAGCATACTTACTGTGCGCGACCGTTTTCAGAACTCCCATAGACGTGAATGGAAAGAGCTCCACCTCTCCATTGACAGCAGGCAACATACACTGGTAGATGTGCCATAAATGTCACGATGGAAATAACTAGAGATGAGCGAACATGCTCGAAACGAGCACCGTACCGCTCAGCTCCCCTGCGCTCGCATGGGCGCAGGCAGCTGCTTCCGTCCTCCTCAGGAGAACGGAAGCGGCTGCCTGCGCCCATGTGAGCGCAGGGGAGCTGAGCGATACAGTGCTCGTTTCGAGCACGTTCGCTCATCTCTAGAAATAACCCTTTATAATTGAGACCGCATTTGCCACCTTTGATAATAGTCACCATGTAAATACGACTGTTTTTTGAGAAGAGGTTGTTACAATGAGACAAGTCCTTTAATAATCTTATAAACAGAACATAGAAAGTAAAAAAGAAAAAGAAAGTGAGAAATGATATGCTATAAAAAAAACACACACAAAAAAAACAACCACATATAACATATATTCACAGGCCGCAAAGTCTTTGTACATCAAGATTTGTGTCAGTATTATTCAGGAATTGATAATGATGACCTGTCCTCAGGATAGGTCATCATAATCACATGGGCGGGGGTCCAAGTCCCGGCACCCCCGCCGATCAGCTGTTTCAGGGAGCCACCACAGTCACCAGAGCTCTAATGAGCATGGCCCGCTCCTGGCAGCTTTCCAAGCACAGCGCCGTACATTATATAGTGGCTGTGCTTGGTATTGCAGCTTAGCCCCATTGACTTGAATGGGGCTGAGCTGCAACTAGGCCATGTGACCGATGTACGTTGATGTCACATGACCTAGGAAGAGGCCGCTGCGCCCACAGGGCTCGGCCTATTTTCAACAGATGATCGGCGAGGGGTGTCAGTATAAATTCCCGGATATCTTTAATCTCCAGGCACTTGTGCACCATCTATAGCTTCCAGCGTTTCATCACTGGAATGAGATTTCCGCCAGAACTTTATTAACATGTCTGATGAGAGAGGCATTATGTTTCCAGATAGTCTTGTCTTCTATTAATGAGGTTGTTGGTAATTTCTTCTGTAGAGGTCCTCTGCAGTGGTAAACCAGAGCTGTTTCCATTGGGACACGCAGGTGATCTCCGTAACCTTTTAAAATGGAGTGAACCGACGTCTGTATGACCTTCCTGGGATCCATGATCATCTTCCGAGCGTTGAAATAATCCGGTCTGTCTGGTTCCCGATAGACGTACTGGAGGATGTTATATCCCGGGATTTCTTTCCAGGAAGAAATAACAGAGAAGTGGCCATCAATGGGCACAGTTTGAGGAAAAATATGATTTTCAAATAGGAAAGTTCCAACGTTTGGATTCTGTTCTTGAAGGCTTTTCATCATGGCGTCCCAAGTCATGTGCGAGAACGGTAAAATGATCTCATCAATATCATTGAGCAGCACAAACCTAGTCCTGTACATATTCCTATAAATGCAGTCGTTGAGTGTTGCCAACTGACCATAATACCCTATATCTTTGGGGTCAACTGAATGGTGCCATGCAGTGCCAGGCCTGAGGTAACGCTGGATCGGCCAGTCTACCACCTCTAGGATCCCTCTTGCGATATAATACTGCATGGCTTTTTTCATCTGTGGGCTGCAGCTGTTAAGGTAGATCATGACCCGTTGTGCCCCCAGGATCTGGTACATCTCCATGGTCTGAATGAATTGTAAGACGTTGCTGTAATTCCCAAACATGGTGGAAATGCAGACCGTGAACTCTGCGGAAAATGGTTTCACATCTTGGTTTTGTATTTGGAATAGAGGTAATTGGGTTATTTTTCGTGTTGGAGACGTTTGGACTGATACATACTCAGGAAAGCAGTCTAGTGGCATCTCACATAAAAGGTCCGTTGTCACATAGGGAAAGTCAAAGCGATCGCTGTGCATGTCTATGGACGCCTTGGAGATCTGCACGCTCTTGTCTGTAGGGCAGCAGAAATAGCAGTATAGTTCCTTTACTTCTTCATGGTGGATAATGCTGAGAATCCGCACCATAGACCGATCATCTCTGTCGTCATAGTACGGCGAGATGATGAACGTCCGGTTGTCGTCCAGCGCTGTAATCGTATCGGTGCTGAGTTTTCCATTACAAGGGGCGTTCTCAATCTTCTTCTTCACAGGTTGGGTGATCGGCAATTTGCTCCTTAGAAACCCGAGTAAAAAGGTGAAAGTCATTACAACTGACATACAGAGTAGAAGCTTCTTTGGGTATTTGTACATTGCGGCAGGGTCCCAGAAACTTTAGGAAAAAAGCAGAAAAAAATACAGGATTAATATAAATAATTATAACAAGAAATCAAGTCAAAATAATAGGAAACTCATTTTTACTTGTTTGGACAATCCTTTTTTTGTTAGAAGAATCCCCAAGCAATTATCTAATCTCAATGTGCCCAGACCCCTGAACAATTAGCTGTAATATGCAAGTGTTTAAGTCTCCTGCAGCACCACCACAGGAGAAAAAATATGAAACTGTTTTCGGAAAAATCAGCTGCCGGTCCTGAATGAGGGACTCCCCTCTAGTAAAGTGGTTTTCTGAGTTTTTTTTATACTGATGACCTATCCTTGGAAAAGTTTTAATCACTATCTCAACGGTCTCCTTGCAGCTCACCCAGGGCTCAGCTGAGATACCAAGCACAGCCGATATCCAGTGGACAGGACTGCGATAGGTAAGGAAGCCACTGCGCTCACTGGAGCTGGGTGTTGGACTCCCACCGATCAGATACTAATGACCTAACCCGAGTCGGAAAAGCCCTTTAATTATTTCCTCATATAGCATTTGTAAATGTTTTTTTGCTAAACAAGATTACTCCTTCAATACCGGCGTATTTTAGGACTTAACCCCTTAGTGACCAGCCTGTTTTTGGCCTTAGTGACCAAGCGTTTTTTTTTTCTTTTTTCATCGTCGCGTTCCAAGAGCTATAACTTTTTCATTTTTCCGTCTATATAGATGTATGAGGGCTTATTTTTTACGGGAGAAGTTGTAGTTTTTAATGGTGCCATTTTGGGGTACAGATAACTTTCTGATTAACTTTGATTAACTCTTTCTGGGAGGGAAATGGGAAAAATTGCAATACCACCACTGCGTTTTTACATTATAAATTTTACGGCGATCATTTTTCGGTATAAATTACAACATATATTTATTCTCTGGATCAATACGATTACAATGATACCAAATACATATAGTTTTTTTTGCGTTTTACTACTTTTTTGCAATAAAATCCTTTTTTTAAAAGAAAAAAAAAGTTTTTGCATTGCTGATTCCCAAGAACAAATTTATTTTTTTTTTTTCTTTCTATGGAGTTGTGTCAGGGCTTCATTTTTGCGGGACAACTTGTACTTTTCATTGGTATCCTTTTTGAGTAAATGACGCTTTTTGATCGCTTGTTATAACGTTTTTTGGTGGCAACTAAGAATAAATTAGCAATTGTCTTTTTTTTTTAATTGTGTTTACCGTAGGGGCTAATTTTTGTGATTTTTATGTAGTACGGTTCGTTACGGACGTGGCAATACCAAACATATGGGGAAGATTTTTTTTTTGCAATTTTTTTAATTGAAAAGCTTATTTTCAATGGAAAAAAAAAGAGTAATTTTTTTTATGGCATTTTTTTAATAGAATAAATGTGGTTTTTTTTACCACTTAATAGTCCCACAGAGGGACTATAACAAACAGTACTTTGATTGCATTATCCCTATAGTGCAGGGGTAGGGAACCTCCGGCTCTCCAGCTGTTGTGAAACTACAACTCCCAGCAAGCATACTCGCTCTGCTCTTCTAAGAACTCTCATAGAAATGAATGAAGCATGCTGGGAATTGTAGTTTCACAACAGCTGGAGAGCCGGAGGTTCCCTACCCCTGCTATAGTGCATTGCATTTTAATGGCAATGCTATTCATACTTTGACCAGCAGGCTGCGCCAGAGAGGCGCAGTCTGCTGGTAATCTACTCAAGGCTGGTCTGGGGCCTAGATCAGACCCCTGCCAGCCTTCCCACACATCGGCACCCTGCGATCGCTTTTGCAGGGTGCCGATGGGAGACAGAGGGAGACCGCTCCCTCTGTCAGCATTTTACATGCGGCGGGCGCCATTGCCGACGGCATGTAAAGTGTTAAACAGCCCGGATCGGCACTCCTGCTGGTCCGGGCTGTTAGAGCATGGCCGCGGCTTTCACGTGAAAAAGCGGCGGCCCAGCCTAAGGCCCCTTAGTGACCGCCGTAAAAAGGCGTATGGGTGGTCACTAAGGGGTTAAAGGGGTTCAGTAGTTCTTTTAAACTGATGATCTAGATAGATCATCAGCATCTGATCGGCGGGGGTCCGACACCTGGGACCCCCGCAGATCAGCTGTTTGAGAAGGCAGCAGCGCTGCAGGAGCGCCGCGGCCTTCTCTGTGTTTACCGCAGGCCCAGTGACGTCACGACTGGTATCACTGGCCTGGGCGGAGCTAAGCTCTGTTCACTTGCATGAAGCTTAGCCCCGCCCAGGCCAGTGATACTAGTCGTGACGTCACTGGGCCTGAGAAAAACACAAAGAAGGCTGCGGGGCTCCTGGGGGTCCCGGGTGTCGGACCCACGCCAACCAGATGCTGATGATCTAACCAGAGGATAGATAATCAGTTTAAAAGAACTACAGGACCAAGCATTATTTTTTTTTGTTTTTAAATATTTGAAAACGTGTTTTTCAGTTCCTTATTTGTATGTAACAATTTGATTGGTTGCGATTACAGGCCCAAAGTCAGATGCTAGACTACTAAGAGAGTCCTGAACACACTGGGGTAGAGTTATGAAACCATCTAGAGAAAACAAAGTAGCCAATCACAGCACACCTTTCATTTTCAGGAGCAGAATATGAAATGAAAGTTGTGCTCCAATTGGTTGAGAGGCCAACAGTCAGCGGCTGTATACGGGGCCTTTTCCATTAATCCATAACGGCTCATGCACATGATTTTTGTGGTCCGCAAAAAACAGATCCACAAAAAATGCGGATAACGCCTTTTAACGGAACAGTACTATCCTTGTCCGTTTTTGCGGAATGGAATACGGACATACGGAAACGGAATGCACACGGAGTACCTTCTGGTTTTTTTGAGGACCCATTGAAATGAATTCTGCATATGGTTGGCAAAAAAACGGAATGGACCCAGAAAGAAAATACGTTTGTGTGCATGAGCCCTAAAATCGAATTTATGCCAGCTACCATAGATTTGAGCTATAATTTTCAGCTGTTTGTCATAAGTTATAGTAAATCTGTGACTGAGAGAAAATATATATATTTATTTTAGTTTTCTGCACTTAAGTTAAAATCAAGTCTTTATTGTCACACATTAAAAACATATTTAAAAAAGGTTCGCTAGAGATGCTCACGTGTTTCAAACAATAAAATCCATGTTCTTAAAATCCATGTACGGTCGTGTGAACGGGTCCGCACCTATTCCGCAAATTTGCGGAATAGGGGCGGGCCCGTTCACCTCTACGGGCGGCACGCTATCTTGCTGAGCCGCGGCTCCGTGCCGCGGCTCAGCAAGTAAAGATAGAACATGTCCTATACTTGTCCGTACGCACGGACAAGTATAGGCATTTTCAATGGGGCCGCCTGGCGTGTGTTCCGAGTGCTGCGGAATACATGCCGGGCGGCCCCCGTACTTTTGCGGGTCCGCAGTAATGCGGACCCGCAAAAATACGGCCGTCTGAACGGGGCCTTAGTCATAGCATAAAAACTAGTATCTGAACACCGCCCTATATTCCAATACATCAGTCAATGCCTCAATGCTAGTAGCAAGCTGGATAGTCAAAATACACAATACCTAAAAAAAAAAAAAATACAGTTTAGTACGTATATGAGAAAAATTAAAAGAATGAGATTCATATTCACATAAACTGGTCTCATTTATTTGCACATGAAAAAAGATAAAAGTCGCACGTCTCCAGAAAAGTCTGACTTTTAAAGAAAAAAAAACTTCCACTGAAAACAAAGAAAATACTCCACCCCTGAGGCGATGTAGATATCAGACTGTTTTATGAAAAATTTAGGCGCTAAAAAAAAAAAAAGGAGCTGCTACATAAATAGGTCAGAAAAAAGTTGAAAAAGTTAGAAAACATCTGAAGGAGTCTAAAAACTCAAAATAGGCGACTGAAGCGCAAAAGCCTCCAAAGCAATTTCAGTAGGGATGAGTGAACTTCTGTTTTCATAAGTTATGGTCCGTGGTAGCGGAATCCATAACGGAATTCTTAGATAACCCGATCCTTGTACGCCGAAGTTGAAAACAGAAGTTCGCCCATGCCTATTTCAGTAGTAAATGCGACTAAAAAAAAAAAATAAGGCAGCTTAAAACAATATTTTTTAGACTAAAAACAGGCGCAAACACTGTAGTAAACGTGCCCCATTGTTTTTCAAATGCAACGATAAACTCACATCTAACTGCAGAACACCAAAGTGTGTCATTTTCTACAGAGACATCAATGGGGGAGATTTATCATAGCCACCAATCAGATTCCACCTTTCATTCTTCAGAGCTTCTTTAGAAAATGAAAGGTGGAATCTGATTGGTTTCTGGGGACAACTAAACCAGTTTTCCTTTGCAACATTTTTGATAAATCTCCCCCATTTTTTCACTACATTACTAGGGCCCCAGTTTGAATTTGAGGTACAGCTTTTCCACCTGTTTTATCAGGATTTAAAAAAAAAAAAAATCCATTCCTGGTGCTGTTTAGAAAAAGCTGCATGCAAAGAATGGCATCAGAATTCAGAAGCCTGATCTTTAGAAAGGCATATTAAAATCTCCTACCATTGGGGGGCTGCTGCAGTGTGATATCAGGACCATGCTTGGCTCACACACTGCATGCATGATAAGATCAGAGATCAATAGTATTTTCATTACCATTGGCTTTACCAGACAGAAAAATGTCTCAATTCAGAAGGTCCACCGTTGTAATGTGTCTCCTGGTTGTAATTGCAGATATTGCTGCACCTGGGAGGAGTAAGGATCACATGAGGTTGTCCTGCAAAACCTCCCTGACTGCTGGATGGAGCTCTGCACTCACCAGGTATTAGTGAAGTCCTCTCATATCTGCAAATTCTCAGTATATTATTGTATATATTCAGTTTATTATGTTGTGCATACTTACCATGTGGTGAGTGTTACATTTGTAACCTAAGACTACACATTATTTTTAGATATATATATATATATATTTGTAATGGTAGTCAATGGTGTTGCACTGCGACATGCTGCAACTGTGATAGTCGCTCAAAAATCCTACTTAAGGCTCATTCACACGTCCGTGTCTGTGCTCAGATCCGTGAGCAGGTGGTTAGTGAGGCATCCGTGAAGGATCCGTGTTTTGCCATCCGTGTTTCACTGACACTGAACAGCTGAAAAATAATTTTCAAAGCATCTCTTCTTAATGATCAGTGAAACACGGATGACATCCGTGAGGGATCTGTGGTTTTCGCGGACTTTCCGAGAACACGGATCAAGATAGGACATGCATCCGTGCTAAAAACACGGACCCACGAACCGTGCTAAAACACTGATGTCTGAATACACACATTGAAATGAATGGGGACGTGTGCTGTCCGTGGAGAACACGTACAGCACACGTCCTTGAAACACTGACGTGTGAATGAGGCTTTAGATGTTTTTGGGGGGTTTTTTTTGTAACTTTTGCGTCATAGTCACAGCACGGCACAGTGCAACACAACTGACTATAGTTGCGAGACTTTTCATGACACATCGCTGTAGCCCAGGTATTATGGATACTTGTGTTTTAGGCTAGGGCTACACGGCGAAAGTTGTCGCGGCCAGGATCCCTGAGTAGCGGGGATCCCATAGAGATGAATGGGATCACCGCGGCAGTCGCAAGAAATCCAACACGGTTGGATTTCTTGCGACTGCCGCGGCGATCCCATTCATCTCTATGGGATCCTGGCTGCGACGGGTGTCGCGCGACAACGGTCGCCGTGTAGCCCTAGCCTTAGGCCTCTTTCACATGGGCGTCACGGATTCAGTCCGGATGCGTTCCGGAAAATCCGCATGCATCCGCACCAATCGCAGTCAGTTTTGACTGCGATTGCGTACGTTCGTTCAGTTTTTTGCGCGCGGGTGCAATGCGTTTTGATGCGTTTTCACGCGTGTGATAAAAAACTGAATGTTTACAAACAACATCTCTTAGCAACCATCAGTGAATCACGCATTGCATCCGCACTTGCGTGCAGATGCAATGTGGATTTCACGCAGACCCATTCACTTCAATGGGGCCAGGGCTGCGTGAAAAACGCAGAATATAGAACATGCTGCGATTTTCACGCAACGCAGAACTGATGCTTGAAAAACATCGCTCATGTGAAAAGCCCCATTGAAATGAATGGGTCAGGATTCAGTGCGGGTGCAATGCATCAGGGGCCTTACCCTGCACATTATGATGAAATAAAAGGTACGTAAGGTTTTGCCAGAAATTACCAAAACTAAGACCCCTTTCACACAAGCAAGTTTTCCACACGGGTGCGATGCGTGAAGTGAAATCCATAGCACCTGCACTGAATCCTGACCCATCTATTTCAATAGGTCTGTGTACATGAGCATTTTTTTCACGCATCAGTTCTGGGTTGCGTGAGAATCTCAGCATGTTCTATATTCTGCGTTTTTCACGCAGCCCTGGCTCCATAGAAGTGAATGGAGCTTCAGTGAAAAACGCATTGTAAAATCTGGATGCAATGCCTTTTTTTACTGATGGTTGCTAGGAGATGTTGTTTGTAAACCTTACGTTTTTTCACACACGTGGAAAATGCATCAAAACTGATTGCACCCGCATAGAACCAACTGAAAAACTGAACGCAGATGCGGACAAAACTGACTGAACTTGATTGTGAAATGGTGCAAGTTTCACTGAACGCACTCTGAGCCAATCCATATCGCTTGTGTGGAAGAGGCCTAAGGGGATCCTTACTCAGGACAAATTTTTTCGACTGTCTTTTAGGCTAGGGCTACATGACGACATGATAGTCTATGTGTCTAGCAGCCCGAGACTTTCTCCCCTTTTGTGCTGGATTTCCTTCTGGAACATGCAAATAATTTATGATGGATGCATGCGCCTTGTTGTTAATTAGGTGCACCTTCAGCAGTCGGTGCACCTGCCAAAAAAAAAATATTTTAGTCCCTGGGCGCCTGTTTCCAGGCAAAAGGCAAGGGCTACACGGTGACAATGGTCATGCCCAGGATCACTGACTAGTGGTGATCTCATAGAAATGAATGGGATCGCCGCGGCAGTCGCAAGAAATATAGCTGTGTTGGATTTCTTGCGATTGCCACGGCGATCCCATTTATTTCTATGGGATCACCTCTACTCAGCGATCCTGGCTGCGACAGGTGTCGAGCGACCAGTGTAGCCCTAGCCCAAATGTTGGTAAATTTGCTTGGCCCCACACTCCTAAGTGTCGAACATGGCGAAAAAATGCTCATGCAACAAAATATTGTCACACAAGGGTTTAAAAAAAGGCAAAAAGGGAGTTGTGACATTTTTATGCCGAAAACTGACTTTAAATTGTTAATAAATGACCCTATAAAACTTTTTAAACACCTGTTAGGGTGGGTTCGCACTTGCGTTAGGGTATTCCTTTATAGGTTGTTATAATGGAATTCTCGGATGGAATGCATAGCGGAAGAATTCCGTTTTGATTCGCCATAATAGAAGTCTATGGGCAGCATAACAAATCAACTCCCCACTGGAAAAAAAAAAAATGAAGGGCAGATTTATCAAAACTGCTGCAAAGGAAAACTTAATTGCCCATAGAAACCAATCAGATTTCACCTTTCATTTTGCAAAGGAGCTCTGAAAAATGAACGGTAGAAGCGGCGTGGCTGCTATGGGCAACAAAGCCAGTTTTCCTTCTCACCAGTTTAAATAACTCTGCCCCAGTCTTTTTGAATCTGGAGGGCATTTATCAAAACTAGTTCCATTTTTCAAAAGGAACCTCAAAAATGAAAGCTGGAATCAGGTTTCTACAGGTGACGGCGCTGCTTTTGGCTTGCACTAGGTCTGTTAAATCTTTTATCGTTTTCTACTAATCTGAGGTTTAAGGGTGGCTTTATCTGCAAGAACAAGGTCTAAGGCCCCTTGCAGATGAGCAGGAGACACGCGCGTCTCCCGCAACGCATCTGCAGGGCTGGACTCACGGGGATCGCATAGCATCATATTGATTTATGATGCTATGTAACCCTTACAGTACTGGAATGTAATGGATAACAGTGACATCATGCTGTCACTGTTATCCATTACATTCCAGTACTGTAAGGGTTACATAGCATCATAGATCAATATGATGCTATGTGATGCCTGTCAGTGCTGGGAGTCCAGCCCTGCAGATGCGTTGCGGGAGACGCGCGTTTCTCCCGCTCGTCTGCAAGGGGCCTAATGCTGCCGGATAAGTGATGTTTACCAATGATTTTAATAGAGTAGTTACCTTGTAGCCTGTCCTCGTCAAATATTAGTTTCTTGTGCAGTCAGATTAAAGGGGTATTTCCATCATAGACAATGGGGGCATATTGCTAGGATATGCCCTTATTGTCTGATAGGTGCGGGTCCCAAATCGAGAATGGCGTGGGGAGCATTGTGCCTGGAGAACCCCGGGTTTCCTAGGGTCCGACCACCACCAGGCGCAGCCCTCTGCTGCTCTCACAGAAATTAATGGGAGCGCACTGCGCATGCGCGGCCACCGCTCCCATTCATTTCTATTGAGCCAGCGCTCGGCTATTTTTCCCCGCCTATAGAAATGAATAGAGAGCCGTTGCGCATGCACAGTGCACCCTCCTTCACTTTGAGGGCTCCGTTCTCAATATGGGTGCAGGTTCCACCGCTGGGAGCCGCACCTCTAAGACAATGGGGGCATATCCTAACGATATGCCCCCGTTGTCAATGATGGGAATAACCCTTTGAGGGACCGTTTACACTGGCAGATTTATTTCTGTCGTATATAAAAGCGCTGAATATTAGCACCGCAGCTTTATCTAAACTTAATTTCACCCATTTACATGGCACAATCATCGGTACAGAATATGACTGAATGATCACCAGTGTGTTAGTTTATTCTCGTTAGCAGCACATTCCAGACGATGATACAGTATTTATGCTCATAAAAAGGAGATGATCAAAGACAATGGGCGGCTTGCTCTTTTATTGACTGATTCGCTGACCGTATTTACAGGTTGCAATGATCGGACATGAGCATTCAAAAATTTCCTGTATGAATAGGCCATAATGTTTAGAAGTTTTCCATAGAGCACATGCGTTTTGTTTTAATGACATCTTTGCATGAATCTCATGTTAAAGGGGTTATCCCAATACAACGACTTATCCCCTATCAGCTGTGTAGGAAATAAGTGTCTGATTAGTGGGGGTCCAAATGCTGAGCCCTCAGCCGATCACAAGAACGGGGGCCGTGTTCTCCAGTTTGGAGCAGCAGACCCGCATACATGTCTGTCACTCCATACAGCTCTAAGTGCCCTCCTATCGCCGGCAGTCCCATAGAGTTGAATGAAGTGTCTGCTGCTCCATTCTAACAAGGGAACACAGCCCCATGCTAATCTTTGGCAGAGGCCACAGCAGTCAGACCCCCAACAATCAGACACTTAATATGCAGGCACCAGCCGTGTGCTCACCGCATCACGAATGAGGACCCATTCCATTGAATGGATCCGCAATCTGGAGGTGCGGTGTGGAACGGAGGCATGGAACACCATGGAAGCACTACGGAGCGCTTCTGTGAGGTTCCTCTCCGTGCCTCTGCACCGCAAAAAAACAGAACTTGTTCTAATTTTTTACGGTACTTACTGATCACAGACCCATTCAGGTTGAATGGGTCTGGATCCATCGTTGCAGCCATATGCATAGTACCTGTGCATTGGGGACCGCAAATCACGGTCCCCAATGCATAGAACAGTAGAGCAACGTCCGTGTGCATGAAATCTTACTCTGAGGTATTTTTGCAAAAAATCTATGGGAAAAAAAGAAGTGCATGATCTGCTCATGCAAGTACCTTTATAGTATGTTTATGGGGCAGATACTGACACTATCAAATTCTACTTCGTGGCCTTAAACCACTGGCCGCTTAAACCGTAGTGCTGCCTCCCATTGCTGACAGTAGGAGACAGACACCATGCGGCCATCAGCATATGGCGCGGAATTAGGGTACGTAGTCACGTAACAGTGTTTGAAATAGCTGAGGCCCGCGGGTAATCTCCACGACCAGCAATAATGTTGATCGCAGTCATTAAAGCCTTTAGATGCTGTGGTCAAGTGTGACCACTGCATCTAAATAGCAGAAAACTCGGAAGCACGTGCTTCCGGGTTAAGATTGACCATCCCTATGCGGCAATCGGGGATGCCAGTCATTAATTCTAATGCGTTGGGTCTTTCTGAAGAGACTGAGAGTATTAAAACTGCAGTTCCTATGTTGGCCAGCAGGTGGCAGGCCAACATACAATATCTACGTATACTGTCAATAAATGGGAATACAGTATAAGTGGTCATTAGAGATGAGCGAACGAGCGCAGGGGAGTCGAGCGGTACAGTGCTCGTTTCGAGCACGTTCGCTCATCTCTAGTGGTCATCATTCTGAGTACAGTATTTTTTTAGCCTCTTAAAGAAATTTATATCACCCGCTTTTCCCTAGAATAAAAAAAATACATAAACAATAACACTTAAAGAGGTATTCCCATCTCACAAATGTAGTTTGTATAGTTGGATATAGCCATACCAATATTATTACTAATAGAATATATTTATATAAAATGTACCGTTTAGAAGATTTGTCTATTTGTATATCCATTGTCCCACACACATAAGTCAGGCCGTTGCCCCTAGTTACGATCCCCGCGGCAGTGTAGTAGTGGTGGTCTGCTTGCTCCTGTTCAATCCCGCTCTGAGGTAACTGCTGTATTGTGAACACACATTACATGATCATGTGGAGGCACGTCTTAGGGTTGTAACATTTTTGTCTGCGCTTCCAAAACACAGAGAAACGGATCCTGTTCCAAAATCAATTAATCTCTATGGAGCAGGATCCGTTTATAAAGTCTGTGTTTTGGATGGATCCTGACCATTGTGTTTTTGACTGGTAGCGACCATAAAACAGATGTGAAAGTACCCTAAGATGTGTCTCCGCATGCTCATGCAATGTGCGTTCACAATACAGCAGTTACCTCAGAGCAAGCTGACCACCACTACTACATGGCTGCGGTGGCCGTAACTAGGGGCAACGGCCTGACTGATGTGTGTGGGACAATGGATATACAAATAGGCAAATCTTCTAAACGGTACATTTTATATAAATACATTCTATTAGTAATAATATTGGTATGGCTATATCTAACTATACAAACTATATTTGTGAGATGGGAATACCCCTTTAAGTAAATGGATATTGGAAGATGTTCACACTTTGCTACTTTGGTATTGCAGTGAGGTCCTTTTTGAAATCCATGGCGATTCCTGCAGCAGATCCACCTACAGTCATGGCCAAAAGTTTTGAGAATGATACAAATATTAATTTTTACAAAGTCTACTGCTTCAGTTTTTATAATGGCAATTTGCATATACTCCAGAATGTTATAAAGAGTGATCAGCTTAACAGCAATTACTTGCAAAGTCAATATTTGCCTAGAAAATGAACTTTATCCCCCAAAACACATTTCAACATCATTGCAGCTCTGCCTTAAAAGGACCAGCTAACATCGTTTCAGTGATTGCTCCATTAACACAGGTGTGGGTGTTGATGAGGACAGGGCTGGAGATCAATCTGTCATGATTAAGTAAGAATGACACCACTGGACACTTTAAAAGGAGGCTGGTGCTTGGCATCATTGTTTCTCTTCTGTTAACCATGGTTATCTCTAAAGAAACACGTGCAGTCATCATTGCACTGCACAAAAATGGCCTAACAGGGAAGAGTATCGCAGCTAGAAAGATTGCACCTCAGTCAACAATCTATCGCATCATCAAGAACTTCAAGGAGAGAGGTTCCATTGTTGCCAAAAAGGCTCCAGGGCGCCCAAGAAAGACCAGCAAGCGCCAGGACCGTCTCTTAAAAGTGTTTCAGCTGCGGGATCGGGCTACCAGCAGTGCAGAGCTTGCTCAGGAATGGCAGCAGGCAGGTGTGAGTGCATCTGCACGCACTGTGAGGCGGAGACTCTTGGAGCAAGGCCTGGTCTCAAGGAGGGCAGCAAAGAAGCCACTTCTCTCCAGAAAAAACATCAGGGACAGACTGATACTCTGCAAAAGGTACAGGGAGTGGACTGCTGAGGACTGGGGTAAAGTCATTTTCTCTGATGAATCCCCTTTTCGATTGTTTGGGACATCTGGAAAACAGCTTATTCGGAGAAGACGAGGTGAGCGCTATCACCAGTCTTGTCTCATGCCAACTGTAAAGCATCCTGAAACCATTCATGTGTGGGGTTGCTTCTCAGCCAAGGGAATCGGCTCTCTCACAGTCTTGCCTAAAAACACAGCCATGAATAAAGAATGGGACCAGAATGTCCTCCGAGAGCAACTTCTCCCAACCGTCCAAGAGCAGTTTGGCGATCAACAATGCCTTTTCCAGCATGATGGAGCACCTTGCCATAAAGCAAAGGTGATAACTAAATGGCTCAGGGAACAAAACATAGAGATTTTGGGTCCATGGCCTGGAAACTCCCCAGATCTTAATCCCATTGAGAACTTGTGGTCAATCATCAAGAGACGGGTGGACAAACAAAAACCTACAAATTCTGACAAAATGCAAGCATTGATTGTGCAAGAATGGACGGCTATCAGTCAGGATTTGGTCCAGAAGTTGATTGAGAGCATGCCAGGGAGAATTGCAGAGGTCCTGAAGAAGAAGGGTCAACACTGCAAATATTGACTTGCTGCATTAACTCATTCTAACTGTCAATATAAGCTTTTGTTACTCATAATATGATTGCAATTATATTTCTGTATGTGATAAAAACATCTGACAAACACACAAAAAAACCAGAGGGCAGCAGATCATGTGAAAATATATTTGTGTCATTCTCAAAACTTTTGGCCATGACTGTATATTCCTAAGTTCCACGCTATGCAACTTGCTGTAGGGCAAAGAAAACACGCCCAAGTGGCAGGCAAGTCTCGTGTTGCTCGCAACTTACATTTAAAGTGTAACTGTAATATTTTTTTTTTTTTGTAATGTATAGGGGCAGTGATACTTACTATTTTTGTAATATACTTTAATTACTGAAATCGTACATTTCTATTATAAAAATAGCTCTAAAGTGGCCCATTTTGTGCCTGGTCTGCTCACCAACCATTGAAAATAGTGCAATATCCCCGTTCTTTTAATAATTTTAGGTCTCTTTTTTTTTATTTTTTTTTTGTTCCCTTTACCTTCCCAATCAAAAACTCACACACAACCCAGAATGGTATCAATGAAAACTACAGATCTCACCGCAAAAACTACACTCTTAAGCCTCATTCACACGTCAGTGTTTCAAGGACGTGTGCTGTACGTGTTCTCCACGGACAGCACACGTCCCCATTCATCTCAATGTATGTATTCAGACATCAGTGTTTAAGCACGGTTCGTGCGTCCATGTTTTTAGCACGGATGCATGTCCTATCTTGATCCGTGTTCCCGGATCCCTCACGCCCATTATAGTCAATGAGTCCGTGAAAACCACGGATCCCTACGGATGTCATCCGTGTTGCATCCGTGTTTCACGGATCATTAAGAAGAGATGCTTTGAAAATTATTTTTCAGCTGTTCGGTGTCAGTGAAACACGGATGGCAAAACACGGACCCAACACGGATCCTTCACAGACAGCTTCACGGATGCCTCACTGACCACCTGCTCACGGACGTGTGAATGAGGCTTTACACAGCTACGCAGATATGAGAGATTATGGGGGTCAGAATTTGGTGATGCAAATAAAAAAACATTTTTTTTTTTAAATCGTAAGTATCAAGATACAAGAAAACCTTTAAAAAATTGGTATTACTGTAATTGTACCGCCCTATAGAATAAAGTTAACAGGTCAGTTTTACCTCATTGGGAACCCTGTGTAGATGAAACCCATAAAAATATGGCAGAATGTGTAAAGTAAAGTAGTAAAATGTCAAACTCTGAGTTTCTCCATATTTGTAGTAACCCACAGAATGAGAGTAACATGTCATTTTTGGAAAGTTACGCAAAAGGCCTCTTTCACGCGGTCAGTATTTTTGCAACAGTATTTGTAAGCTAAAACCACGAGTAGGTGCAAAAGTCACAACAGGCCCAAATATTTCTATGATACTCTTTTTCTGACCAAAATACTGAAAGGGGACATACATTAACTGTTCTAGAAAATGGTGTTGTTACAAAATACAACATGCCCCATAGTAAAAAACACAACAAAAAAAACAAACACACATACTGTAAATGTTGTCAAAAATTTAAAAAGTTATGGCTTTTAAAATATAGAGATGAAGAAAACCTGCTATGTCCTGAAGTCAAACTCCTGCTGCGTCCATAAGGGGTTAATGTCTTTTCTTAAGGACGGTGAGATTCAAACGCCTCCTCTTTCATGAAAGGCAGAAGGTTCCTATTGACTTTTTCACACAATTTACATGTTTGCGTATGACGATGTAAATGTAGTGTTTTACAGCAGAAAATTCCTCTTCGTACTGATATTTGGTGTATTTAAAATCTGCATTCCAGTTTTTTTTTTTTTTGTTTTTTTTTTACACAGTGCTTAAAATCTTGTCCACTTTGCTGCAAAGCTGCAAATCTTCCGTACGAAAATCCAGGCCGGCAATTCCGCCACATGTGATCGTACCGTAAAAGTATATCGTACCTTATCTCATAGATTTCAATCTTATCTACTTTTTCAGCCTTGCCTAGGAGCAACCATATGTTGTAAGTAACTGCTGTAGGTCAGGATTAAAATTATATATATAATTCATGTTGGAGAGAATGAAATCTGTGGCAGGAGATTTTTTTTAAAAAATTGCTTGTACCATTTTTTTTTCTTTTACCAGTCTGGCACAGTTTGCAGACTTTTGGAGCAAAACTATCCCTTATCCATCCCAATATGGCTTATTCATATGCTAATGTTTCCGAAATCCATTGACTTATACAATGGCTCCCACATGGTCTGTAGCATAGATAGTAATAATACTATAATCACTCAAAAACTATTTAAAAGGGAGTAGAGGAGACAGAGTGTTCACAGGCTATAAAAAAGCCCATATGCTATAGGAACAACAAATCCCATGCATTAGTAGGTATAAAAATAATATAGACTCCATAGACTGTTACCTTATCAGACGAGCGCTCTCCAAGTTGTCTCCTTATTACAGCGTTAGAGGTAAGTAGCAGTTGTGAAGTTATCCAGAGGACCATAGCTCTTCCGTCGCAACTTCCAGCTTCACAGTAACTTCTGATATTTCTTGTTTAACAAGCCGAGAGTGGAGTGGAGAGTTGTCATGTAAATCAGCTCCAGTCAGCTTCTTGAATCTATTGGTTTTTTTTTTTAAAAGGAGTTTTCCAAGTGTTTAATACTGATGGCCAATCCTCAGTATAGGTCATGAATATCCGTTTGGTAGGGGTCGACTCCCGACACTATGTCGATCAGCTGTTTGAAGAGGCCATGGCGCATCCCCTGAGGCCTCTTTCTAGACCTGTGACGTTTGTTGGTCACTAGGCGTAGAGCTGTCCCATTCAAATGAATTAGGCTGAGCTGCAATAACATACACAGCTGCCATCCAATGGTTGGCACTGTGCTTGGTAAAGCTGTGAGGAGGCCATTGTACACACTGGGGGGCCGCGACCTCCTCTAACAGGTGACTGGCGAGGTGGCTGAGAGTTGAACCTCCTCCAATCTGATATTGATGACCTATCGTGAGGACATCAACAACTAGACAACTCCTTTAAATACCCCACACTGCAGTATATCCAGGGGCGGACTGGGAACTTAAAGTTGCTCTGGAAAATATATTAAAAGTGTCCTGTTCTGTAGTCAGGTCCAAATTAATGGAAGGCGGGGCCAGCAGTACCATATTGTGGCACATGATACCACCCCAACATAGCCAATTACCATAGTCCATTACAAAATACTGCCAGGAGCCGGCAGTGGAAAGGGGGCTCAGGCGGCCCCCTGGGCATCGGAGTTTTCCCTGTAAGGTCTATGGCCAATCCACCCCTGAGTGTAGCACCAGAAATACATTATCTTCAGTGATGAGCGAATCAAAGCTAAGTGGAAGTCAATTCGAATTTCAGGAAAAATTTGATTTGCTGCAAAGCCGAATTTCCTGGTGCTTTGTGGTAACGAATCGATTTCCCTGAAATGGTGGTAAAATTAAAAAAAAAATCATATTTTGATCGCGTAGAGTCCTGCTCCATACAGTATTAGAACTGAACATCCAAGAACTGAAAGTTTGGAAAAATTTACCATTTTCTAAATTTGAATCTCTCTGCTTTTAAGACAAAGTGATAACTCATAAAATACTTATTATTTAACATTCACCATATGTCTATTTTATGTTGGCATCATTTTGGTGATGTAATTTTATTTTTTTTAGAATGTTGAAAGTTTAGAATTTTCAAAGCAATTTTTGAGTTTGGTTCTGAAGTCACTTTGAGGAGCTTACATAATAGAAATCATTCATAAATAATTAATTTTAGAAACTACAGCACTCAAACTATTCAAATTGGTTTTAGAAATGTTGTTAACCCTTTAAGTTTTCCACAGGAATTAAAGCAAACCAGAGGTGACATTTCAAAATGTTACCTTTTTTTTTTGGAGATTTCCCATTTAAATCCTTTTTTTCTGTAACACATCAAGGGTTAACAACAAAATAAACGTCAAGATTTATTAGCCTGAGTCTGCAGTTTGCATAAACGCCCAATATATTGGGTCATAAACTGCTGTATGGTACAGGGCAGGGCTCAGAAGGCAAAGAGCACCATATGGTTTTTGGAGGGAAGATTTTGCTGGAATGGTCTTTAGTTGCATTTGAACAGACCCTGAGGTACTCCTACAGTGAAAACCCCCAAAAAGTGACCACATTTTGGAAGCTACACCACCCAAGGTATTTTTAAGGGTGTAGTGACCCAACAGACGTTTAATAGAATTTATATTTGGCTGGGAAAATGAAAAGTGTTTTTTTTTTTTTTTTTTTTTTACAAGAAAAGCCCAAAATTGGCGGTATTAAAGGGGTTGTCCGAGTTATTTTTTTTGTTCTTTGTATGTTTCTAACTTGTCAGGTATAACAACTTTCCCATATACTTTGTGTTTCTAAAGCTGCTGGTTTCTCAGCGTTGACTGAGGGTCACATGACCTGTGATGTCACCTTATCTCCCTGGTCTGTGATGTTTCGTTCACAAGCCTCAGAGTTCAGATAACAGTCTGTACACGAGACGTCACTGGCCACGCCCCCTTTCTTTGCCGGGCTCCTGCTATCTGCTCTCTCCCTGGTTTCCTTCAGATAAAACATTAACCCCTTCAGCCAGAACACACTGAGGGCTCAAGGCTTTAGAACAAATAGTAGCTGCAGCACAGGGGCGGACACAGACAGCAGAGGCCCTTGTGCAAGGAATGTGTTTGGGCCCCCCCCCCCGCCGTTCCCAAACCAAATTCTCAACCTAACCTATGGTGTCCTAACATTACATACAGCAATACAAAACATACAGGGTAAGGCTACTTTCACACCTGCAGCACTACGCTCCGGCCACCTGATTTGGCAGAGAATGCAAGAAATTGGCCGGACACAGACTCAGTCATGCAGAGGTTTGTGTCCTGCTGATTCTCTGCATTTTTGCCAGATTGTGGCCGGATCTCTGCCTGACCCCATTATAGTTAATGGGGCCGGCGGGCATTCTGTCTGCATCCAGCAGTGCCAGAGCCGGTGAATTCCAGAAGGCTGTTCTCTGCTGGACCAGCCTGCCAGAATCACCAACTCAGATGTGAAAGTAGCCTAATACAGGTCCACATACCTCCTACATCCAGTGACGTCTTCTTAGATGTAGATGTTCTCTTTCCTCATCTTTTCCTTTCAGACCAGACTGCCATGATAATTTCTTCCAGCCATCTCTTCTCTCTGTGGAGTTTGACAAATAGACATCTTAGATTCCTACTTTTCTATCATTCTTCCACCTTCTTGAACTCCTCATCCTGCCACTCCCCAATACTGTGCCCGCTGTGCTCCCCAAAACTATACTGCAGAAACAGTCCCCCTCAAATACTACCACCTTCAGTAATTAAAATAACTGCACCCAGGAAAGTGTCCCTGACACTAAATTATAACCAAAATGTTCCCCAAAAATAACTGTGCTAAGCTGATAGTAATAGTCCCAACAATAGAAATAATTAGTGCCCCCGGCCAGCCAATGTCCCCATAGTGCCCTCATAATGTGCCAATGCCCCCTACTATGTACCCAAAAAACCCTCTTAGTGCCCCTATACAATGACCCCAATAGTGCTCCTCTCCCCCCCTTCTCCATAGTGCCCCCATGTCTGCCAGAATATAAGATAGGGCCCCCATAGTGATCCTCGCCCTCCATAGTGCCAGTATATATATATAGGGCCCCCCATAGTCGTCCTCCTCCTCCAGAGTGCCCCCCATAATGCTCCCCCTCCATAGTGGCCCCCCATAGTGCTCCTCCTCCATAGTGGCCCCCCATAGTGCTCCTCCTCCATAGTGGCCCCCCATAGTGCTCCTCCTCCATAGTAGCCCCCCATAATGCTCCTCCTCCATAGTGGCCCCCCATAGTGCTCCTCCTCCATAGTGCTCCTCCTCCATAGTGGCCCCCCATAGTGCTCCTCCTCCATAGTAGCCCCCATAGTGTTCCTTCTCCATAGTGGCCCCCCATAGTGCTCCCCCTCCATAGTGGCCCCCCATAGTGCTCCTCCTCCATAGTAGCCCCCATAGTGTTCCTTCTCCATAGTGGCCCCCCATAGTGCTCCCCCTCCACAGTGGCCCCCCACAGTGCTCCCCCTCCATAGTGCTCCCCCTCCATAGTGGCCCCCCATAGTGCTCCCCCTCCATAGTGCTCCTCCTCCATAGTGCTCCTCCTCCATAGTGGCCCCCCATAGTGCTCCTCCTCCATAGTAGCCCCCATAGTGTTCCTTCTCCATAGTGGCCCCCCATAGTGCTCCCCCTCCATAGTGGCCCCCCATAGTGCTCCCCCTCCATAGTGGCCCCCCATAGTGCTCCTCCTCCATAGTAGCCCCCATAGTGTTCCTTCTCCATAGTGGCCCCCCATAGTGCTCCTCCTCCATAGTGGCCCCCCATAGTGCTCCTCCTCCATAGTAGCCCCCATAGTGTTCCTTCTCCATAGTGGCCCCCCATAGTGCTCCTCCTCCATAGTGGCCCCCATAGTGCTCCTCCTCCATAGTGGCCCCCCATAGTGCTCCTCCTCCATAGTGGCCCCCATAGTGTTCCTTCTCCATTGTGCTCCCCCTCCAAAGTGGCCCCCATAGTGCCTCTCCTCCATAGTGCTCCTCCCCCATAGTGCCCCCACTGAGTGCCAACTTAAATAAAAAAAAATTAACAGTTATACTTACCTCCTTGCCTCTGTCAGCGACGCGATGCAGGCCTCTTCCGGCCTGTGTCCCGCGCTGTACGGCTCAGGCGGCGCGATGACGTCATCGCGCCGCCTGTGCCGGCCTCTGATAGGCTACAGGCCTAGTGCCTGCAGCCTATCAGAGGAACGGGGAAGGGACACGCCTCTCCCTCCCTTGCCCCGCATTATCCATCTGTATCGCCGTCCTAAGGACGGCGATACAGATGAATATAGAGATGAGCGCTTCCAAAATGGAAGCGCTCACATCTCTACCTGCCGCCGGGAAGAAAGGGCCCCCCTCCGGTCCCGGGCCCCGGTGCAGCCGAACCGGCTGCACCGCGGTATGTCCGCTCCTGCTGCAGCAGTGAGAGGAGACAAATGCTGGGCAAGGAGCTATAGAGGAATTGTACAAGAACAGGTTGGGAGAATTTCCTGTGTGTATCAGCAGTGTCATTGTACAGCTGGGACTTGTAGTCCTACACATACAACATGCTGCTGAGTATCCCAGCAGGCAGACAGGTACTCACAGCACTTATATTCACTGCCTTTGCAGAGAAGTGGGGAGGGGGGAGGGGCAGAGATTGTTATTACTGCATGTAAACAAAGGCCAGAAGAGAACCAGGGAAATGAGGAAATATAGATTTTTTTTTGCCTAAAACTTGCTGAACTTAGTTATATATTGCTGCCCATCAGATTTACAGTGCTATATTTTTTTTTCATAACTTGGACAACCCCTTTAACCCTTTGGCGCATTTGGACGTAACTGTACGTCCAAAGTGCAAGTAAGTTGCTGCATTTGGACGTGCAGTTACGTCCAAACTGCTTACCGGGACTGTGACACTATAAAGTGTCACAGCCCCGGAGTCTCCGCTCTCCCGGAGAGCAGAGACGTCGGGGAAGCCGGCAAGGGACCAATCAGAGTGGTCCCTTGCCAGCAAGCGCTCCGATTGGTTAGTCTCTGCAGACTAACCAATCGGAGCGCTTCAGTATTAAAATGCCGGTTTCAGGCTGCGATCTCCACTCTGGAGAGAGATCGCAGCCTGAAACCAGGTAAGTCCTCTGTGCCCCCACATAGCCCCCCCCTTGTAGTGCCCCCTCCTTGTAGTGCCCCCCTGGTGCCTCCGTTGCCCCCCCTCCTGCTTTGTATTGTATGATGGCAGCGGCTCAGGATCGGAGCCGCTGCCATCAGCAGAGAGTGTGAGCTGTAATTACAGCTCACACTCTGCTGCTAACAGCTGAAATCGGTGCTGGCACCGATTTCAGCTGTTTAACCCCATAGATGCTGCGGTCAGTAGCCGCCCGCAGCATCCATGGGGTTAAGAGGGAGGGAGCTCCCTCTCTATACCATCGGGCGGCCGCTGCTGCAATGGCAACGGCCCGATGGTTACCATGGCAACCAGACGCTTTACAAAAAGCGTCCTGGTTGCCATGTAGCTAAGGCTGATTAGACCCTCAGGGTCTGATCAGCCTTAGTGTAGCACTGATACAGTGCATTGCAATAGATGGCTATTGCAATGCACTGTATAGCCATCAAGCCCACTGGATCTTCAAGATCCAAATGGGTCTTGATAAAGTTTAAAAAAAATGTAAAAAGTAAAAAAGAAAAGTGTGAAAAGAAAGTAAAAAAAAGTGTAAAAAAGTAAAAAAAATAAAGTTTAAAAAAAGTTAAAAAAGCGCCCTTTTTCCCCAAATAAAGTAAAAAAAAAGAAAAAGTACACATATTAGGTATCGCCGCGTCCGTATCGACGGGCTCTATAAAAGCGTCACATGGTCCACCCCGCCAGCTGTACGCAAAAATTTTTTTAAAAAAAAACTATACCAAAACAGCCATTTTCTGTCACCTTGCCACACAAAAAGTGTATTAGCAGGCGATCAAAAAGGCGTATTTACCCCAAAATGGTACCAATCAAACCGTCATCTCGTCCCGCAAAAAATGAGCCCCTACCTGAGACAATCGCCCAAAAAATAAAAAAACTACAGCTCTCTGACTATGGAGATACTAAAACATGATTTTTTTTGTTTCAAAAATGATATTATTGTGTAAAACTTAAATAAATAAAAATAAGTATACATGTTAGGTATCGACACGTCCGTAACAACCTGCTCTACAAAAATATCACATGATCTCTCCCCTCAGGTGAACACCGTAAAAAATAAAAAATAAAAACTGTCTAAAAAAAGCCATTTTTTGTCACATTTCTTCACAAAAAATGTAATACCAAGCGATCAAAAAAGCATATGCCCCAAAAAATAGTACTAATCTAACCGTCATCTCGTCCTGCAAAAAATGAGCCCCTACCTGAGACAATCGTCCAAAAAATAAAAAAACTACAGCTCTCTGACTATGGAGACATTAAAACATGATTTTTTTTTGTGCTTCAAAAATATTGTGTAAAACTTAAATAAATAAAAAAAAGTATACATAATTGATATTGCCGCGTCCGTAACGACCTGCTCTATAAAAATATCACACGATATAACCTGTCAGATGAATGTTGTAAATAACAAAAAATAAAAACTATGCCAAAACTGCTAGTTTTTGTTACCTTGCCTCACAAAAAGTGTAATATAAAGGTACCAAAAATCATATGTACCCTAGAATAGTACTAACAAAACTGCCAACTTATCCCGTAGTTTCCAAAATGGGGTCAGTTTTTTGGAGTTTCCTACTCTAGGGGTGCATCAAATCTGACATGGAAACTTAAACTTTTTCCAGTGAAATCTGCCCTGGCGTTCCTTTCCTTCTGCGCCCTGCCGTGTGCCTGTACAGCAGTTTACGATGACAAATGGGGCATTTCTGTAAACTACAGAATCAGGGTAATAATTATTGAGTTTTGTTTGGCAGTTAACCCTTGCTTTATTCTCGGACTAAAATGATTTAAATGGAAAATCTGCCAAAAAAGTGAAATTTGGAAATTTTGGCTACATTTTTCTTTAATTCTTGTGGAACACCTAAAGGGTTAATAACGTTTGTAAAATCAGTTTTGAATACCTTGAGGGGTGTAGTTTCTAAAATGGGGTCATTTTTGGGTGGTTTCTATGATGAAAGTCTCACAAAGTGACTTCAGACCTGAACTGGTTCTTAAAAAGTGGGTTTTGGAAATTTTGTGAAAAATGTCAAGATTTGCTTCTAAATTTCTAAGCCTTCTAACGTCCCAAAAAAATAAAATGTAATTTTCAAAATGATCCAAACCTGAAGAAGACACATAGGGAATGTAAAGTAATAACTATTTTTGGAAGTATTACTATGTATTTTAAAAGTAGAGAAATTGACATTTGGAAATTTGGAAATTTTTCTAAATTTTTGGTAAATTTGGTATTTTTTTATAAATAAGAATGAAATATTTTGACTCAAATTTACCACTGTCATGAAGTACAATATGTGACGAGAAAACAATCTCAGAATGGCCCGGATAAGTAAAAGCGTTCTAAAGTTATCACCACATAAAGTGAGACATGTCAGATTTGAAAAATGGGGCTCCGGCATTTGGTCCAAACTGGCTGTCGGTTGAAGGGGTTAACTCAACCTATCTGTGACAGATGTAATTTTTCTTAAGCCTTAAATTGTTCTTTCATTTGTTTTGTCAGTAACTCGACATTCTTTTTAAGAATAATCTCAATCTGTTCCATCAGTCTGATACCTAGGCAATCAAAACCCAGCTTAACTATCTCATATGGAAAACTCTCTTCTATTTTTAATTTTTTTTTTTTATAGTAACATATTCATGAAGAATCTGATTTAAAGGGGTTATCAACGGGGATGGCCTCCCTAGAATCACTCGCAATTCTAGGGAGGCTCGTCACAGTCGTGGCCTGCTTTTGGCTGCTCCCTTCTCTAGAAGTTTTGACCTGAGTGATAGGGATCAGGAGCGTTGTGGGTGCCGGGGAGCGGGGTAAGTATAATCTATATAAGGAGCCTGAGCATGGAGGGGGGGGGTCATTATAAGGGTTGGACAACCTCTTTAAACTTTCCAAAGATAGAACAGTATTGCTACATGTTATTATATATCATCAGCGTACATGGTTATTTTTGTATTAGTATATTCCCATTAGATGTAATCATAATAGACAATGACTCTAAGGCCAGATTGAACAGCAATGGTTATAATGGAAAGCCTTGTTGGGTGCCATTTGTCAGTTCAAATTCTGAACTAAATCCATTATTCCATAGACCGCCAGAAGACTGTTGGTAAAGGCTGTCACTCATCTGAGGAACGTACCCTCCAAACCCATCTTTCCAGGATGTCCTCCATAACAGCATCACATGGAGGATGTCCTTATTAGACCTCTAAAGGCACAGGAAGCACATAGAGGCTAAAAAGCCCCTCCCTCCCATCCAATACCAGTGTTCTTCCTGTCCCTTACAGGTCAGCAGTCAACAGAGAGGTTCCCCCATTGAAGAAGGAGAAGATTTATGCTATTGCATTTTGAGGATGGGGGGGGGGGGGTTGTTATGTCTCTCCTTCCATCCCATAACCAGAGGGCTTGGCTATCAGCCCATGTGGTGGGGTTCCCTGTCCTTACCAGTACCCGTCTGATGCCACTGGGTCTGGTTGCAGAGATCACTTTCTCTTCGATGAGGGGCTCTCGGCTCTGTCCTGCACACTCCTCCTCCATCAGCGTTCGACGCGATGAGCGCTGCCATGTTGGGGCAGTACAACGGATGTCACTTCCGGTGACGTCGGCACATCTCTGCAGGCCTCACAGTGTCCTATCGCGGGATGTCCGGCGAGTGATGCGAGCAAGAATACCTGACGTGGGGCGTCATACTGGGATTACCGCGTCTCGCTGCTGGAGTCCCCATCCTGGGTAGACTTGCATTATCCACATCAGGATTGTCCTTCTTCTGGAGTCCCAGAAGAAGGAGGAGCAGGCTGGAGGCAGGACTATAAAAGGTATGGGGGAGATTCACACGTTTGTGTTCTCCACCACGGAAGGTCCAGGGTCTGGTCGGTCTCAGAGCCTTCTGCTCAGGGTCATGTAAGTCATATTCTTCTGTAAGACCCTGTATCAATGCTTCTGGTATATAGATAGCTAGCAGACTGTTTTATGTAATTTCAGGATGATAAAGATGTGGTGTATAAAAATCCTTCTGAACCAAAAAAGAAAGGAAAAACGTCCAACCTGTGCAAAGAAGCTGGCAGAGTCTTACTCTAAACAACTTTGCAGATCCTGTATTGACAAACTGTCGAAAGAAGAACAGACATGTTTGTTATCTTGAATTACGAAGATTATTAAAGAGGAAGTACACCACTCCTCAGTAGAATAGTAAATGCCAAAATCTGTTCCTCAATCTCAAGTTAAAAGACCTAGAGTTGAAATGGATTCTGACGTGGAAAAGAGACTTTACATTTCCTGCAAGTTTAAAAACCGCTTAGCCTTTAATGTGGAAGATACGAAATGATGGGTAGACACCACAAAACGTCAAAGTGGGTCAAGATTTCCGCCCATTCAACACTTATCAGACCTGATATTCAGCTGGACAGAGAACAGTGTGTTGTCAATCTCAGCAATCCATCTGAAAGGAGAGAAAATGTGACAGATTTTTTTAAGCAGACACACCATATGCCCAGGAGAGTGGTGTCTCAAAAAAGAGATTTTTCATCTACCGTATTTTCTGCTTTATAAGACGCACCACAGATTTTAGAATAGGAAAATAAGAAAAAAATATTTTTCATCAGACCTCCTCATATCAGACCCCCATAAATTTCAGGACATCAGACCCACATCAGACCTCAGATCAGCCTCCATCAGACCTCAGATCAGCCCACTCAGCTCCCATCAGACCTCCTCCTATCAGCCCACTGTGCCCCCATCAGACCTCAGATCAGCCCACTCAGCCCCCATCAGACCTCAGATCAGCCCCCATCAGACCTCATATCAGCCCACTGTACCCCCATATCAGCCCACTCTGCCCCATCAGACCTCAGATCAGCCCACTCAGCCCCCATCAGACCTCAGATCAGCCCACTCAGCCCCCATCAGACCTCATATCAGCCCACTGTACCCCCATATCAGCCCACTCTGCCCCATCAGACCTCAGATCAGCCCACTGTGCCCCCATATCAGCCAACTGTGCCCCATCAGACCTCAGATCAGCCCACTGTGTCCCCATATCAGCACACTGTGCCCCCATCAGACCTCGGATCAGCCCATCAGAATAAAATAAAAAACTCTCTTACCTCTCCTGTGCCATGGCTCCACTGCGGGTCTGGAGCTCCTCTATCTTCTCCTGCCGGCGCTGCACTGTTACCTGACTGAGTGCAGCGCCAGGAAGGAATGTGTGCACTATGTCTTGAGGCTGTACGGGGTCAGGACAGTGCAGCACCGACAGGAGTAGACAAGAGATCGCTGGACACGGAGCGGAGCTGCAGTGCAGAAGGGTAAGTATGTTTCCCCGCTCCCAGCACCTATTACATACTAGTGAGCGCTTGCATAATGGAAGCGCTCACTAGTATTTGCTTTATAAGACGCACAGCAATTTTCCACCTACTTTTGGGGGGGAAAAACGTGCGTCTTATAAAGCGAGAAATATGGTATTTTGCAGGAAATGGGGGAATCCTCAGATGGATCTTTTTGCCACGAGAAAAAATGCTTGTCTGGCCTGTTTCTTCTCCCTAAATCCGTGGGTCGGACCATTGACATCCTCCATGTGGTGTTTCATGTCGGACTCCTGGAAAACTATTTACCGGTAGGTCTAAATTCTACTTTTTTAGAGTGGACATCAGGAACCCCCAGTGCACTCTGTCAGAGGCTTTTTAGCATCTAATGACAGTAATGCAGGGGAGCCCGAGGATCCTGCTGAATGTATCATATTACTGTAATCGTTCTACGTGTTGCATCATGGGCCTGCTTTCTGGGCATAAAACCAAATTGATCTGATAAAATTGGATCGCTTAGAACTGTTCTCATTCTGTCAGCTGATACTATGATGTACTCAGTGGCGTAGCTAGAACTGACTGGGCCCCACAGCAAATTTTTGTATGGGCCCCCCTCCATGACCCTCCTGGCATTGCATTTGTGCATATGTAACAGTGGGTTCACATCACGTTTTTCCTATCCGTTTGAAGTACACATTGATTAAAAAAAGGTATCATATACAATATGCAGCACACCACGTTTTTGTATGCTGCAGAGTCCAGTAAAAGAAATGCATACGTTAAAGTACCGTATTTTCCGCCCCATAAGACGCACTTTTTTTACCCAAATAATGGTGGGAAAACGTTAGTGCGTCTTATGGGGTGAATATAGGGGGGAAAAAACATGTTTGGTGCTTTGCCGTGGGACATCTTGTATTACCTGGCTGCTGCGGGTGCTGTGAAGAAGGGGCTGACCGCCGCAGAGGGTTCTGTGAGGCAGGTAACGGCCACCGCTGCAGATGGTGGGAGAGGCAGGGAATCGGCCGCTGCAGTTAGTGGAAGGCATTGGCTGGCTGCCTCTGTGGGTGCTTCGTAGTAGGGACAGGCCGGCCGCGGCAGGTGCTGAGTGGTATGGAACGGCCGGCCGGAAGATGCAGAGGTTGATGGGAGCGCAGGAGCAGGCAGAGGAGGGGCGGAGCAGGCTTCCCTGTCACACATGCCTGCTCCGCCTCTCAGTCTTCAGATGTGCCTGCTCCTGTTGTGTCCTGCGAGCTGTATCATCTATAAGGTAACCCTAATAAAGTGACCCCCCCCAATAAAGTGACCCCCTAATAAATTGACCCCCTTATTAAAGTGTCACCAGATAGCCTTCCCCCTTCCCCAATAAGTGTGTCAGAAGCAGATCCCCCCCCCCCCCATAACATTGTGTCAGCAGCAGATTAGGCTACTTTCACATTAGCGCTAGCAGTATCCATGGGCTAGCACGTGGGCTTGTGTTAGTACGGATCCGGACACTGATAACACTAATGTGAAAGTTTATGGGGCTAATCTGCTACTGACATAATGTTATGTGGGGGATTTTCTTGCTGACACATTTTTTTTTTCCTATTTTCACCCTCTAAAACCTAGGTGCGTCTTATGGGCAGGTGCGTCTTATAGGGCGAAAAATACGGTATATGTTTGTTTTTTTTCAATTGAACTATATGGCGAATGGACGTCACTGTGTAGATCAGTCTGAGGCATCTGTTAATGTATACATTAAACTGATGGCAAAAATGTGATGTGAACCCAGCCTTAGTGCCAGAATAAGTACAAGTGCACAGCGGACAAGAATAGGCATTTAGAATGGGGTGACGGGCCGTGTGTTCCGCAAATTGTGGGAACACACACTGGTCGGCATCCATGGTATTGCAGATCCACATTTTTGTGGATCCGCAATACCATGGCCGTCTGAACGGCCCCTTACTGGGTAACGCCTCCATACAGTTACTGGATAGTACTGTCATACAGGGACTGGCTAACGCCGCCATACACTAGATAACACCTCCATACAGTGACCGAATAAAAAGGTATAACAGGGCATATTACAGGGAATGACTAGGGGCACTGTACGAGGTATGGTAAGAGGGCACAATGCAGGGTATAAGAGGGCACGGTACAGGGAATGACTAGGAGCACAGTACAGGGTATGGTAAGAGGGCACAATGCAGGGTATAATGGAGCAGAGTACGGGGTGGGGGGCACAGTTACATGACCCTGAGACATTAGAAGGACACCACCGTAATGAGAGGCAGAGGTGTGAGATGGGCCCAGGGCTGTGGATGGACAGGGTGGGCATAGCAAGTAGGTGGAAGGGGCTCTGAGGGGGATTTATACAAGAAGCAGGGGCAGGAGGTCTGTGCAGGGCAACGATAGGAGAAAGGAGGGTGGAACAGGAGCTCTCCATACATGGAGGAAAGGAGACAGCAGGGGCTCCATGAGGATGAGATAAGAGAAGGATATGGGGGGGGGCAGGTGTTATGGAGACAAACTGTTTCATGAGGCAGTAAAACAACTGAATAGCATAAAGATGCTGGTACACTACAACACCCAGCAGCAGCTTGAAAACTTCCCTGACATTCCCCCTCCTGTCCCACAGAGCAGACTCACTCACCCACTGTCTGCATCTCTTCACACTTCTGCTCCAGCCCTGCCGTCTCTCTCTTCCTCAGGCAGCACGTCCTGTGTAGAGGGGGCGTGTCTGATCTGGTAAACCATGTCCTGCTATGCTGGAGTGAAGAGGGGGCGTGTCTGAAGCTCCATAGCAAAGGAGCTTGTAAGAAGGACAGGCAGCTGCCTCTGTATGCTCTGTCCTGCTACTGCTCCCTGGCCCCTTCTGCCCTTGGGCCCCGAAGCAGTGGCTTCCCCTGCTTCCCTGATAGCTACACCCCTGGATGTACTGTATATCTTTATGTCAATGTTAATTAATGAGATAGGTCTATAACTTGCTGGTGGAAAAGATCCTTCTTAGGTTTAAGTATAGTAATTATTTTAGTCTGCAGCATTTGTTTTAGAGATGTAATAGATAATAATAGAATTACTTCATCACGATGTGCATATTTTTGTAAGTAGCGGGTACAATGCCAGGGAGCCGCGATAGCGCCGCTCCCCAATATTGTACACCTGAGATACCGTGCTCATACATGATCGCGGCATCTGAGAGTAAAAACAGTGTGAAATTAACAGGAAAAAATTAAATCATGCTTCATCTGAGAGTAAAAAAAATGGTGGTGGCTGGGCTGTCGTAAGCAAATGGAAGAGGGAAATTTTTTTTTTTACACTATTTCAGGTTAAATTGATTCCCTACCACGAAACCCGAGAAAATTTGGCTACGTAGCGTATTGGATTTATCTTGAAATTTGGATAGAATTCCAGTTTTATTCCATTCGCTCATCTCTACTCATAGTATTCAGGCAAAAGGTCATCTGGACATAGGTCTTTATTAATCCTAAATTTTTTTTATTGCATTTTTAGTATTGAGATGAGTGAGTTTAACTTTTGCTCATTTGTCAAGTAGAGTACTTTTATAGACCCCAAGAATTCGTTAATCATAGGCGCAGTAGGTTAATTTGTCTTTGGGTCTCTATTTAAGGCTTCATTCACACGACCGTATGTGTTATGCGATCTGCAAATTGCGGATCCGAAAAAAAAAAAAAAAAAGACGGATGACATTCCGTAAGGCATCAGTTTTTCAGTTTAGTTTTTTTTTTGCGGATCCATTGTAACAATGCCTATCCTTGTCGGCAAAACGGCCAATAAAAGGACATGTTCTATCTTTTTATGCGGAACGGAAAAACAGACATACGGAAACGAAATGCACACAGAGTACCTTCCGTTTTTGTTTTTTTTTTTTGCGATCCCATTGAAATGAATGGTTCCGCATACGGTCCACAAAAAAAACGGAACAGACACGGAAGCAAAATACGGTCATGTGAATGAAGCCTAAATGATATATTCCCGGCAAATATTCTGCTATCATGTCAGTGATCTGGGTCGGGTCACAGACCACTTGGTCCCTTGAGTTCCGAATTTTATCTATTTTATTATGGAACCTCTGTTGTTTTACTCTTTGAGCTAGAAAACTACCAACTCTGTCTCCCATTACATAGAATAATGCTTTAACGTGTATTTCCAGCGTGCATTAACACCCTATTGGTCATTATCCATTAACCACACCTTATCTCTTTATAGCCTGATCGGATCGTTAATAATATGGGTGAGTGGTCAAGAAGAAGGGGACCAGTGAGGTGTTAAAAAAACAAAAGTATAATCTTGCTCATCAGAGTGTATATCTTGCCATATATCATGAAGGTCTTTCCCCTCTATGAAATTCTTTATTCCCCTCCGTTTGACAGCATTAGGGCTCATGCACACAGCCGTTGCTCGGCTGTACCGTGCATTGGGGACCGTAGTTTGCAGTCCCCAGTGCACGGGCAACATCCGTGCGGATTCTGCAGACAGCTCCAGACCCATTCGAATCCCATCCATCCGCACTGCAAAAAAGTAGTGCAGAGAGAGAGAAACTCCATGGAAGCTCTCTGTGGGGTAAGATATATATATATATATATATATATATATATGTATATATATAACAGGCATGTTAGCCTGTTTGCCTAGAGTGCTAAACAACAAACCGACAGCTAGATGAATTACAGCAAGCTGCAGGCGCTCTCCATTGAGAAGGCAGGGAGACAGGAAAAAGCTGTTCTACACTATATAGGGAAAGTTTTATATTATATATATATACAGTATATACAGGCCCTGTCTCCCTGCCTTCTTATTAGAGAGCGCCCACTGTATTTCATCTACAGTAGCTGTCAGCTTGTTACCCATCACTCTCAGCATACAGGTTTAGGGCCCTTGCACGCGACCGTATGCGCTCCGAGACATACGGTCCGTGAGCGGGCCATATGTCCCGGAGCGGCATAGATCGTGGGCACTGGAGCGCACAGCATCACAGGTTACTATGATGCTGTGCATGCCGGGCTGCCCGCGGGACTATTGTCCCGCTCTCATGTGATCTTAAGCATCATAGTAATCTGTGATGCTGTGCGCTCCAGTGCCCACGATCTATGCCGCTCCGGGACATATGGCCCGCTCACGGACCGTATGTCTCGGAGCGCATACTGTCGTGTGCAAAGGGCCCTTACGCAGGGAACAATGTAGACAGCAGCCAGACCGGGAATTTATATTTTACATTTATACCTTCTTCCCAAAAAGCTAAATAAAAAGTGATCAAAAGTTGTATGGTACCCCCCAAATAGAATCAATAATGATGGCAACTCATCCCGCAAAAATAAACCCTGACACAAGCTCATCCAAGAGAAAATGAAAAGAAAAAAAAAAGTGTGGTTCCCAGAAGCTGTACTGGTCTCCAGAGGCCGTTCAATAGCAGCATGGCACCCGTAAACCAACCCATCAAAACCTGTGCTGCAAAAGCCAAAAGGTAGTCTTTAACTGAACCCTGCAGCATACCCAAAAGGCAGTGTCCATACACATTGATGGCATTTCAGTACCCAGTAGAACCTGCCTGATATTATAAAGGGCACAGTGTGTCTCAGATGGTACATGCTGCGCACTACATATTCGGAAGTAAAAAGCCACATCTGTGGAAAAACTTGCCATTTTCACTTTGCACATTTTCTGCAAAATATCTTTGGCGTCAAATTGCTCACGCCACTTCTCAATAAATACCCCGAGGGATGTAGTTTACAAAATAAGGTCATTTTGTGGGGGTTCCATTTATTATTTCACCAAAAGGTGAAATAAGCACTAAATGTGTAGTTCACCACACTGGCCTCAAATGCACTTGGTGTTCATTTACTCCTGAGCTATGGTTTGTGTCCAGGCAAAGAATTAGGGCGGTTATAAAACCAGGAACCATGGCATAATAATAATAAGAAGAAGACATGCTTTTACCACCGGCACACAATGATCACAATATATTGGGCACTGAGATGGCATCTGTGGAAAAATTGCACTTTTGACTTCACACGTTCTGCTGTGAATTAAATTAATTTTTACAGAATTTCTGTGCGGTCAAAATGTTCAGTACACCCATTGATAAATACTGTGAGGGTGTGGTTTCTAAAATGGGGTCACTTCTTGGGGTTTTTTTTTTATTTCACCTCAGAGCATCTGCTGTATAAGGCACATGGTGACCTTTCTCTTCTGAGTCCTGTGGTATGTTCATTTAGCACTTTACGACCACATATGGGTTGGGGACCTTTTTCTCCTGTAACCCATTAAAAGATGAAAAATCTTGACCTAATGCAACATTTTCACAGCCAAGTGTTTTTAAATTCTGTGAAACGCCTATTAGGTCAAAGTGGTCTCTACTCCCCTTGAAAAATTAATTGGGGGTGCAATCTCCAAAATGGGGTCACTTTTTGGGAGTTTGTACTGTAGGGGTACCTCAGGGTCTCTTCTAATGAGACATGGTGCCTAGAAACCATTTCAGCAAAATCTGCCCTCCAAAAGCATATGGCACTCTGTCCCTTCTGAGTCATGTGGCGTACCCATACAGCAGTTTATGACCACATTTGCGGTACTGCCGTGTTCAGTAGAAAGTGTGTAACAAATTGTAGGGTCATTTTTCTCTTAGTGAAAATTAAAAATCTGGGGCTAAACCAACATTTTATTGGAAGAAATTAAATTTGTGATCTTAACAGCCAAATGTTTCCAAATTCTATGAAATGCAAGTGGGGTCAAAGCACTCAGTATACCCATCAATAAATTCCTTGAAGGGTGTACATTCCAAAATGGGGTCCCTTTTTTTGGGTTTCCACTGTAGGGGTGCCTCAGGATTTCTTCGATTGTGACACATAGCCAAAAACCATTCCAGAAAAATTCTGCCCTCCAAAAACCATATGGTGCTCCTTCCCTTCTGATCCCTGCCGTCTGCCCGTACAGCAGTTTACAATCATACATGGGGCTTTGCGGTGTTCAGGGGAAAATGTTGTGAAAAATTTGGGGAGATTTTAATCCTGTTACCCCTTGTGAAAATGAAAAAATGGGGATCTGACCCTTTCACCCCGGAGGTTTTTTTTTTTTTTTTTTTCCATTTTCGTTTTGCACTCCCTGCCTTCATACAGCCATAACTTTTTTATTTTTCTGTTCACATAGCTGTATGAGGGCTTGTTCTTTGCGGGACAAGTTGTAATTTCCAACGCCACCATTTAATATTGCATATGGTATAGTGGGAAGCAGGAAAAAATTCCAAACTGGGTGAAATTGCAAAAATAAACGCAATTTCGCTACAGTTTTACAGGTTTTTATTTATGGCGTTCGATGTTCATTAAAACTGACCAGTTCCTTTCATTCTACTGATCAGTACGAATCCGGCGATACCTAATATGTATAGTTTTTCTTGCGTTTTGATAGTGATAAAATAATTATAAAGTTGGAAATTTTTTTTTTTTTGTCATATCTTGACCCCTATAACTTTTTGGTACTTATGTGTAAGGAGCTGTATGGGGGCTCATTTTTTGCGGGGTGATCTGAACTTTTTATTGATACCATTCTGGGTGTGTATGACTTTTTGATCGCTTTTTATTTAATTTTTTTGGAAAAAAAAGTGACAAAAAATGGCGAATCAGCCATTTTGGCGCTTTTTTACGTTTCGTTTTCCGTACGGGAAAGAAATGTTTATATTTTTATAATATGGGCGTTTTCGCACGCGTTGATACCCATGATTAGAGATGAGCGAATCTATTCGCCGCTTCGTAGATTCGTATCGAATCTTGGGATTTTTCAGCTGCGAGTGAATCCGAATATTAGGTGATTCGCTTTGCTTTTGTACGCATTCGCTACGTAGTGTGTCCTATAAATAATACGCTATTCTACGTATAATTTAGTTACTCTATACGCTGTCGCGTACGAAATCAATTCAGCGATGCAGACTCTTCCCTGGTAGTTACTCTATACGCTGTTGCGTACGAATTTAATTCAGCGATGCAGACTCCTCCCTGGTAGTTCCGCCCCTTTCGCCAGCGCGGCAGGATGACGAGGCAACTCAGGAAATTAAGTTGCGCATTCGTGCGCCTCATCCCTTTTTCCCCCTTTTCAGGTTATTTGGGGAGCCCCTTGAAAGAGGGTTTTTTAAGGAACCTTTGCTGCTTTTTTTTTTTTACCCATTTGGATTACAATTTTACCTATGTGGATTACAAATTGCGACTGAGTTTGGGACTCTGCTCCAGTTCTATGACAAGCGTCAGAAGAAAAGAGACTTAAACGTGTCCGTGAGCATACTAGGTAGGTGACATTTAAAATTTTTATATTATACCTATAATAATGTATTTGCACTTTACCATATATATGTCTCGAATATTCGCTCTGCCTCTGAGGAGTGCACGCCGCGGCCTCTCCTCGTACGTGCCTGCGTATTACGTAATCGCTTAGACAATAGTATGCTGAGATTCGTAAGCTATTTGTACGCTCATGCGTACGTCTTCTAAGAAGTTGCGTACATTTTGTAAATGAACATTCGTTATTAGTGAGCGAATGTTCACTAATAGCACATAGTAACGTATATTTTGTACGCAAATACAACTAATCTATTCGTAGAATATACGAATTTTAGGAAATGTTCGGCAAATAATTTTTTGAATGATTCGCTCATCTCTACCCATGATGTGTATTTTTTTTTTTTACTACTTTTATTTTTATTTTGGGAAAAGCGGGGTGATTTGAACTTTTATGTTTTTTAATTTTTTTTTTTTTTTTTAAACTATTTCATTTTCTTACACTTTTTTTTAAGTTCCCATAGGGAACTATTACAAGCAATCATCTGATTGCTTATATCATAGACTCCAATACACTTACATTGGAGTCTATGATGATCTTAATGCTTTCCTATGGAGCCCTATTACACAGAAGGGCTCCATAGGAAAGTCTATGCAGCAGCCTCCTGTCATTGACTATGAAAGGGGCTACTGCATACATATTCCGGTTCCCCCAATCGCCACACGGGGGAGCCGGAGTAACACCGGAAGCGCTCTCTTCTGGTGTTTTAAGCCCTCAGATGCCGTGGTCAGGATTGACTGCGGCATCCAACGGGTTAAATGTCCCGCGATCGGCATTACTGCCGGTCGCGGACATGAGCCGCGGGTGTCTGCTGTATAAATCAGCAGTTCACCCGCGGCCATGACGCCCACTCCTCCGTTCAGGCGTCATCTTAAACACGCGCCCAGCGACGTAATATTACGGCGCTGAGCGTGAAGGGTTAAGTAACATTTTATTAGAAGAAATGAAACTTTTCATTTTCACAGCCATGTGTTTCATAAAGTCTGTGAAAGTCTGGTGGGGTCAAAGTAGTCCATATACCCTTCAATAAATTCCTTAAGGGGTGTAGATCCCAAAATGGGGTCACTTTTTGTGGGTTTCCACATGTAAAGGGGTATCTTAGGGCTGTGATGGCAATCCTCCGACACTCCAGTTGTGGTAAAACTACGACTCCAAAGATGCCCCCTTGCTTGGCTGTTCTCAGAACTC